>SNQJ01S0041941.1:105364-179879 GCA_010110895.2 Picea sitchensis
TCATGATTCATGATATACATGAATCATGAAACAATCTCATACAAAACTCTAATCCAAGAGCTCTCAGTACAATACAATCGTCTCACACTGTCATACACAAATCAAAAAATACATGTGCCAATTCCTATGTCCAGACAACTTGCCTCCTCTGCACAATCTCTGTAATTCGAATTCTCACAATGATACAAATTGCCTCGTTTGAACATGCTCATAAGCATATCCACTTCATGTGTGATCAAATCACAACTGATAGACAAACTGTCTCTTTCACCTGTTATCTCAACTAGGTCTCCACTGGATCTAACATGCATGTAGTTAATCGTGGCGAATCTTCAGTTGCATGTGAGTTCAGTGATTTACTGAACTCTCACTAGTGCATGTTTAGTTACAACTAGTACAACTGATCTTAACTCACTTAACTACACTTATGATTCTGTTACAAATCCAACTCACTCAGTTATGAATGAAATAATAGATTAATATTTATTGTCTAATTTATTTAAGGGAAAAGTAAATTAGACACATGTTTCTTGTTGACTTTTCAACATATAGTTCAAGCGGGGGTTCCTTTACTGCTTGGTTTCATTGATTTCAATTGGGTTGGTGACCCTAATGATCAAAATAATATTGTAGGTTATGTTTTCAAACTCGGTTTCAAACTTATCACTTGGGCTTGTGAGAATAAATGTTCCCTTTCTCTTTCTTTGGCAGAAGCAAAGTATCAAATAATAGTTAGTGAAGTTCAAGAAGTCTTGTGGCCTCAAAAAATCCTTTCATATTTTGGATTTTATCAACAAAAACTGACCACACTCTAGTATGATAATCAAAGTGCCATTCATATTTCCAAAGATAAGATTCGACATCAACGCAAAAAACACATTGAGATACACATGCACTTCATCACAAAATTGATTCAAGATGGTGTTCTTGAAGTGCTCTATTATTGTATAGGTGATCAAGTTGTAATCATTTTCACAAGACTCATGTGTTGAAATATTGAACAATACTGAGAGGGGGGGTGAATCAATATTTCTTATTTTTCAATATTTTAATCAATTGTTAATTTATCAGAATTATTAACCACAATAATTTATCAACAAGAAGTATAGAATGCATAAATTAAATGTAACAGTCATAAAACGTATATATTTCATTTACAAGTTACAATCTTATAAGAGACCAATCTCTTTTCTTTTGAGTACCAACTCAAGGAGACACCAATACCCTGGTTTTAGAGCACCAACTCAAGGAAGCACCAACTCCCTATTTTCAAGCATTGACTTGAGGAAGCACTAACTCCCTGTTCCAGGCTTCAACCTGTAGAGGACAACTATCCTTTGATTTCAAGAATCAACTTGAGGAAGCATTGACTCCCCGTTTTAGGATTCAACTGTAGAGGACACCAATCCTCCCTTGCTCCTCCCTTCCACCCTTACTTCATAAATTTGTTCGGGATTCTTCTTTGGACTCTGCTTTTGTTTTGATCTTCTGAATTGGACCAAACTAAAATTTCTTCTCACCATGCATTTATGTTTATATAAACTTCCAAAAGATGTATGAAATGAACCATTGTGTCTTTTTATATTATTAATGTTTCTTTAACAACAAATTTATTCCTTTATCATTATCATTAAGTAATTGGGTGACCTTGGTTCATCTTCAAAAATCTATTTAATAATTAATTAAAATAATAATCATATTCTCAATTGGAACTGGTAATCCAAGATCCTTTCAATAGTTTCATACTTTTATTCAAATTCTACAAAATGGTTCAAGTTGTGTTCTACTTGATGCTCTTTTATTTCATGACAGTTACTCTAAGTTCCAAGTTGAAGAGAAATTCCAGACCTTTGTTTATTCGTTGGAATTACCTAATCAAATATGCAAAATGGAACCCCACACTTACCCTACATCCATAGTTCTTCAAGGATCAAATATGAGTGTTTATGTGTTTTTTGGTGCATTTCCTATGTTTTCGTGGTGGAAGGGTGATAACCTCATGCCCCCTATTTTTCATAGGTTCAAGCGTTGTGACTAGTATCTAGATACAAAAGACATAATGGCTTGTTCTATAACCTATCCCGAAGACCCTTCTATTATTTTATTAAGTGGCCAAACCCTATACCAGGTGTTATCAATGTTTATTAATGTGTAATACCCCGAGGGCTTACCTCCTTCCCATGTGACTATCTGATGTGATCGAGGGTGAACACCCATACTTCTTATCTCGACGTTTTAACCGAATCAACGTCTAGGTTATAATCAATGTTTGAGTGGAAGTTCTACATTCAATTTCATGTTTGCAGTTGTGTTGACTTTAGTCAACAATCACAAAATGTGAATTAGTTGTCAATCGACGGTGGACTCGGAAATTACGAGGTGAATTTGAATTGAGGCTTCGTGTCCAACCCTGTCAATTAACCCTCCTTCTAGTTTAAAACACAAAATATATTATGGTCATTCGATTGTGCTTCCATATTGATCCAATGATCATCGATTAATCATCCTCATTGAACTTGATTTTTGGTTGGGACTTCCTCCTGGTTTGCTAAAATTCTGTCAATCTTCAAGCCTCCTCTAAATTTAGTACTGTTGACATCCACTCTTCAAATTACTTATAGACATATTGTATTCAATATATTATTGGAGGACTAAGATTTCTAATAGAGAATTTCAATCCAACCCTTACTGCATTTCATTTGAGCACTAGATTTTGATCTTTCCCCTCACTTATATGGGACCATTTTAACATCCATAGAAATAATTTCTTAAATTCTATTCAAGAGATAAGTTGGTGATTTTTTTTTTATGTTTTGCAATTTGGTAGATATGTTAGTTGAATCGACAGTAATCGATGTAGGTGGACTACATTTGGGCACTAGTCTAATCGTTTCTCTTTATAGTTTGAGCCTTGTTTTGGTGTATACAATGAAATATTTGTAGATATGTTTTCCTAGGATTGTAGGGTTTTTATAAGAACACCAAGGAATAGATCGGTGTCCTAGATAAAGAAAAAATTACATAAAATACTATCCACAAAACTGAAATTTTGGGATGGTGGGATGGTGAGATTCACAACATAATGGAAGAGATCATGGGCCTGACAATACAATTTAGTCATTCATCCTTTTTGACAACAATGATACCTTCATATCACCATGTCCAATATTTCCCCAAATTGACCCTCTTTGACATCAATGATAGACATGATATTTATTTTTTCCCCCGAGGTTATACTCCCCCTTCCCATGTGCTCCTTCTATGATGAAACTTGTAATCTAGGAAGAATGTTAGTTCATTGTTGTTTCATCATTCATTCAAAACTTTGTTGACATTCATACATTGCATCATGGCACATTAACAATTCTTCTCTTCAAACTAATAAATCAATGACAATTCACCTTTTTTCTAAGGTTGACATCAATCACAATCAAATTTCCAACAATCTCCCCCTTTGTCATTGAAGACAACCTAGTGAAATGATATTGCTCCCCCTGTGAATGTGTACTCTCTTATTTTGAGTCCTTCGTGTTGTCTCCCCCTATATTCATGCTTTTTGTCTTGGACTTGTTTTATTTTTTATCTCTCCCGCTTTGACATCAATGGAAAATATAACTTCCTTATTTTATTCTACAACTCCCCCTGTAAAAAATCCCCCCGCTTTGACTACTAATCTTAGACAATCAAGACTTTTCAAGAGAAACTGGACCTTTGTCAACATATGTCAAATCAATGCTCTATCACAATCCTTTGATTCTGTAGAAACCAGTTTCAACTTATGTCCCCTAAGAAACAAAATTAAATTGGTCCTTTCACCTGCTGCTATATTGCTACCTCAAATACTCGAGACATGTTTTAGTTTTCCATGATAATTAAGCTAAAATCCTCTTCTAATAAGGTTTCTTCAATGATGCACTATATATATTTTAGTTATGTTTCCCTTTAGCTTCCTTCAAGAGTGTGTCAAGATTATACAAATGATTCTCAAGAACTATCTTCATTTCCTTCCAGACTACTCCCAATTTGTTCATGTTGCTAGTCAACTTATTCATTCATTTGTAACCCAAAAGCCTATTCATTTTTGTTGTTTCAACCAGTGATATGTTTTAGTTCCCATACTATCACAACCATATTCTTCAGATTTATATTTTTCTCAAATAGAAGTAAATATGATATTAATGTTGTTGTCTTGCAGTTCCTTAAACCATGATCTTTTGCTCAATAACCTCTTGTTGTTGGTTGTAAGAGTCATCTTCACAAGTTTCTTATTCTTTTGGGAATTCCATCATCAAAGAGAATGTTGGTTTCTTTCTGTGACTTAAAAAGGTTGATAGTCTTTTTAAGTCTGATCCAATTGCTAAAGATTTCATCATAGTTCAGGTTGTTCTCTTTATGGACAGATTTCAGGGGGTTGTCAACATATTCATTGTTGATTTTGAATAGTTCTCGTAGGCCTTCCTTGATTATTCATATCAAAACAAGTTCTGAAGCATCTTCTATTGACATCAGGTTGTAATGCCCAAAAACGTTTAAGGAAATTGTCAAAATTTTCATCAATTTTTGCTTCATATTCAATTCGTGATACTGATATTGCAATCAATCCTTCAATCCATTCCTTCCTTTTGCTCGTATTTTATGTTGAGGGGGAGTTTAGTAGATCATCAGAATAAAATTGAAAACCTTCCAATATCTTCATTTCTCAATTCTACTAGTTGATCTGAATTTGGGAGTTCATCATCATCACCACTATTTTGTGCAATAGAATCTTCTTCATCTTCTTCTTTAGAATTTTCTTTTTTCATTTTTTTGGTTCTTTTCTTTCTCAAGTTCCCCTTTTAGAAGGATAATTCTAGCCTTTATCTTTTCACAATCTTGTTGCTTTTCATTGATTGTTTTTCTTATGACCTCTTTAGTTGATCAGGGTTTTATAAGAAGAACGAAATGAATACAAATTATTAACATGTGCTTAACACAAAATAACAGAGATACAGTAAAACTGGTTTTCTATTCAATAATGAAATAATCTAAAACTGTAAAATGTAGCGGAAACAAGCTTGCTAGAATGGTGGTGGCTTATCTCTGAGAAGAGATGTGACGGTTGCGCTCATTCACAAGAAGATCATTAAAATGAGGCTTTGAAGGCCCTTTTACCATAAGAAGGAATGCCAAAAACCCTATACATCCAAAAACCTAACCCTAGGAGATGAAGCGCCAAAAGTCATGTGGGTCTCGTTTGGGTAAGTTAATACACCAACTTCCCGGGGTTGTAACTTTTGCATATAAACTCTGTTTTAGGCGTATGATAGCTCGTTGGAAAGGTATTGTCGACGGAATTAATTTAGGAGAAATAACAAAGGAAATTCCATATTGAAAACCTATTTTCCCAAAAAACATCGTTTAGGGCCTCAAAACAGCTCCAGAAGTGAAAACTGCTAAAAATAGTAAATTACCAAAATTGCCAGAAAACTATTTTGAACCAATTGGAAAAGTTGGGTGGCCATTGATATCCACCTGAATCAATCCTCCCTCCTTAGGAATCAATGGTATCCATTTCATTGAGGCCCCCCATCATATGAGGAAATTTCTGTTGAATTTGGCCCCAGGTGAGCCACTTACCTTGGTGTAGGAGTTGCCTTGCTTTAACGACTCAATAAAGTTGGATACTTCACTGTCGAGTGCCCTTGATCTGTGTGTCCAAAATATGATCATTGGATGCTTATTTTATGCAGTTAGGTTTGATCTTTGTTGGTGTCAGTTGTTCTACTACTTCTGAGGTGTCCAATAATGGTGGGAAATAAGGGAGAAGGAGACCCACATTGAACAATGGGTGTAGGCCAAGGAAAGGAGGAATATTGAGCTCAAAATAATTATCCCCCATAGACTTGGTGATGGTGTAAGACCCATAATAGAGTGGGAGAAGCTTTCGATGGGGTCCTGTAAGGCATTCTTTCTGCAAGTGCAACAAAACTTTATCTCCCACCTGAAACTTATGTGGCACCCGATGTTGATCATGGCGTTGTTTGTACTTGTCATTGGAATTCTATAGGATATCCTGAACCTGTTGGCAGATTTACTGGATCCACTCAATGAACCGGGTGTCTTTTTCAGCTTCAGTTGGATCAGGAGATGAGTCGGTCAAGGTGAACGCAAGGGGAAGTGCAACATCTATGGGACCCAATGGTAAGAATCCCAACCCCACCTGAAAGGGGCTGTGGCCAGTTGAGCTATGCAGGGCTCGGTTATAGCTATTCTAGACATAGGGAAGGCTCTCATCCCATGTGAGAGGGTGCTTTGAATTATACATGCGAAGGATATGCACAATCATTCGATTTACGACCTCGACTAGGCTATCTATGTGGGGGTGGAATGCCATGGATTTGGTGAGCTTGGTGTCTAGCGATGACCATAGGCTCGACCAGAATGTGCTGAGAAATCGACCATCTCGATCTAAGACAATGGTTTTTGGGAGTCCAAAATGTACCCAAACTCGTTCAAAGAAGAGCTTGGTATTGGCCTCTACTGTGATGCTCTTCTTGCAGGCAACTAGAATCGCCATCTTAGAAAAGTGATCAACAACCAAAAAAACACAGTCATTTCCCCGCTTGATGGATGGGAGGCCCGATATGTAGTCCATTGAGATGGATTCCCATGGATTGTTAGGAGTAGGAAGAGGGGTGTACATGCCCTACTTCTTAGTGGTTGGTTTGGAAATAGCGTAGGCAGTGCAGGACCTGATATACTTGTTGATCTCTTGTAGAAGTTTCAGCCAACAAAACTTTTTGTGTAGCATCGTCACTGTCTTTTCAATGCCGAAGTATCCTGCCACCCAACTGTAGTGGGATTCCCAAATCAGCTTCTCTCGATCTCTTGATGGAACACATATATGGCCCATATGACACAACAACCCATCCTGAAGATGGAAATTATCGACAACTACGTTTTCACCTAACATTTGGTGTGTGGTGGTGAAGTTTGGGTCTGTCTCATAGATTTGGGGCCATCCAGAGGTCTCATGGCCGCAAGAGTCTAGCACCGTGGTGAGTGTCATGACTGGAAGTCTACTGAGGCAATCAATGACGCGATTAGTGCTTCTTTTTTTATACTTGATGTTGAGGTGGAATTGCTGCAAGTATGTGGACCACTTTTGATGGCGGTCATTTTGCAATTTTCCTTCTGTCTACATGAACTGCAGTGGCTTATGATCAGTGTGGATGATTGTCTCCTTCCCAACACTGTAATGTCTCCACTAGAGGCAGGATTTCACAATGGAGTACATTTCTTTGTCATATGTAGGGTACTTACGGACAACATCAGATAGTGTCTCACTATGATAGTCCACGAGGTGGTCGTGCTGAGTGAGAACGACGCCCACAACATAGTCCAAAGCATCTGTCTCGATCTCAAAGGGATGTTGTAGGTCTGGTAGTGAAAGTACTGGGGATGATCACAAGTGCTGCTTCAAATCATTGAACACTTGTTTTTGGGACCAGCCCCATGCAAATTTCACCTTACCACCACCCTTGGTTAATTGGCTAAGGGCCCATGCAATATGGGAGAATCCCAACACGAACCCACGGTAGAAGTTGTCAAGGCCTAAGAAGATCTTAAGCTCAGTGAGTGTGGTTGGGGCTAGCTAGTCACAGATGACTTGGATATTGGCTGCATCCACATGTATTCCATGTTGATCAATGATGTATCCCAGGTAATGGACCTTGTCCATGCTGAAGGATCATTTTTCCAAGCGGGCGTATAGCTTGTGCTACCGCAGGGTGTGCATAACCTACTGAATATGTTGCAAGTGTTTGGCCCAAGTCTTGTTGTAAATGAGAATGTCATCCAGATACACCACTACAAAAGTATTGGTGAATGGTCGCAAGATATCGTCCACCATCCTCATGAAAGTGGTCGGAGAATTTGTCAAACCAAAGGGCATGACCAACCATTCAAAAACGCCTTCCTTTGACATGAAGGCAGTATTCCATACATCTGTCTATTCTATCGGGACCTGGTGGTATCCAGACTTCAGATCAATCTTACTGACGTACTTGGTCCCCGTGAGTTGGTCAAGGAGGTCGTCGATTAGGGGAATCAGGTATTGGTTTCTAACTGTGATTTTATTTAGAACCCGATAATCAATGCAGAGTCGCCAGGTTCCATCTCTCTTCTGTACCAACATGATTGGGCTCCCACAAAGTGATGAGCTCGGATGAATGTTCCCCTTGTGGAGCAGTTCTTGGATTTGTCACTTGATCTCCTCATTCTCTAATAAAGAGAGCCAATAGACTATCCCATTGGGAAACAATGCATCAAGGGTCATATTGATGGGGTGCTTGACCTGGTAGTGTAGAGGTACCCCAGTAGGTGAGGAGAATATATCTGAGTATTTTTCCATGACCTTATCTACTTGCTTCTGCTGTGTGGAGAGGTCGGCCACAGAGACCTTGGATGTGGCTATGATCTTTCTCTTATATTGAGAGTGAATCACGAAGAAGAAAAACTTCCCCATCTGAGAGATGAACTTCTTGTATTTCTTAGCAGAGATCAAAGAAATAACACTAGGTGGGACTGCCTCGATTATCCTATACAATTTCCTATTCAAAGTAACAATAACACTATGATGCCTAGACTCATATACAACATGACGTTTCCATAAATAAAGTTAGCACAAAATAACATCACAAACTTCGAGAGGAGCAACATCACGCAATACCTTGTCTTTGAAGGGCTTGATGTCGTGCGATAGTCGACACTGTTGGCTGACGTGGAGATCTCTTCCTTGGCGGAGCCATCCCATGGTGTAGGTTTGTGGGTATGACGTTGTCGGAAAGGCCAGATGCTTGACGACCTATGATGAGATGAGGTTCTTCTAGTTACTACTATCAATGATGAAGTGCAGTGGGGTTCCTTTTACCGACATCTGTGAATGGAAGAGGTGCTTTCCTTCTTTTGGCTCGTCTAGTTCACCAGGTTGAAGCTTGGTGGTAGCAACGGTGGCACTGGGTTCCACGTTAATGATCTGTCTTTCCCTTTCTGGTTCTAGCTAGGAGTTAGAATCCACATCTAATTCAGAGGCTTTCACTTCAGCCACCAGTGACTACTTTGAGAGACAATCAACTGTGTTATGCCAAGGGCTCTTATGGAAGTCTCACCACTTCCCAGTATATTTCTTTGTCTTTCAGGTGTCCTTATTTGTTTGTTGCTTGGAATAGTTTTCCTGATACTATCCATATTTTCTCTGTCCTTTTTTCTGTGGGTTGGGGCCACCCTTTCCTGGATTTTTTTGTGAGGCGTTCCCAGGCCTAAATTGCTGCGTCTTTTGTTTGAGCTTCTGCTTGATTTTAATGACATATTAGTAGGCCGCACCCAAGGATGAGATGTCCAGAAATTCCATTTTGGTCTAGATGTATCTATGCAAATCACCATGATACTTGAGAATCAGATCTCGCTTTGAATCTTTGATACCCAACTTGGTGCGCAAGGTATGGAAGATATTTGTTAAATATGGAACTGCTTGGTCTCTTTTTTGTCACAGTGTGGTCCATTTAGTATACAAGTTGTCATAACTTCCGATAGGGTAGTATTTTTCCTTAATAGAATCCCTAAAGGATTCCCAGGTGGCTATGACTGTAAATAATGAGGGTTCCTCTATTTCCTTTTGCTCACAGAAAGATTCCCACCAATATTTGACATGGGGAACGGCTTTGAGGAGCGCAAAAGTAATATTTTCTCTATTCAAAAGGTTATGGATAGAAAAATACCCTTCTAGAAGATTCAACCACTTGTCTACAACATCTGTGTCTATATGGCCTTCAAATATAGGAATATCTAAGTTTATTGGTACCTTGAAGGGGGTGGTGCCTCCGCTCGAAGAAGATGCGTCACCTGTTGGTAGTCACCGAAGGATTTACGCGAAACTATCCATCATCTCATTCCTCTGTTGCATGAGGGCTTCCTCAATAAATAGTTTGAAAGGATCTCATGTCCCATCATCTTTCTTTCTCCTTCCATGAAAGGTCACTTGGGTGTGTGAGAGATTTTGTCTTCAAGAGAAACAAGCTCAAGATCCAACTCTTTGTACTCCGATCTCATTGGGGACATGCATTAACACGACAAGGAACATACCACTCTAATACCACTTATCCAGATTTTATGCGTAGAACGAAATGAATACATATTATTAATAGGTGCTTAACACAGAATAAAAAAGATACAGTAAAACTGGTTTTCTATTCAATAATGAAATAAGTTGAAGTTGTAAAATGCAACGGAAACAAGCTTGCTAGAATGGTGGTGGCTTATCTCTGAGAGGAGATGTGATGGTTGTTCTCATTTGCAAGAAGATCATTACAATGAGGCTCTGAAGGAATTTTTACCATAATCAGGAATGAAAAAAACCCTAGACATCCAAAAACCTAACCCTAGGAGATGAAGCACCAAAAGTCATGTGGGCCCTGTTTGGGTAAGTTAGTACATCAACTTCCCGGGGTCGTAACGTTTGCATACAATCTCCATTTTAGGCGTATGATAGCCCGTTGGAAAGGTATCGTCGAGGATATTCATTTTAGGTGAAATATAGAAGGAACTTGCATATTTCAATTTTTTTTCCCAAAATACATCATTTAACGCCTAAAAAAGGCTCTGGAAGTGAAAACTGCTAAAAATAGTAAATTACCAAAATTGCCAAAAAAACTATTTTGAGCCAGTTGGAAAAGGTGGGTGGCCACATATATCCACTTAGATAAATATTCCATACTTAGGAAGAAATGGTATCCATTGTGTTGAGTTCCCCCATCAGATGAGGAAATTTCTGTTGAATTTGGCCCCGGGTGAGCCACTTGCCTTGATGCAGGAGTTGCCCTGCTTTGTCGACTCGATAAAGCTGGATACTTTGTTGTTGAGTTCCCTTGATATGTGTCTCCACAATTTGATCATTCGATTCCTTTTGTATGCATTCAGGGTTGATCTATGTTGGTTTCAGTTGTTCTTCTACTTCTGAGGTGTCCAATAATGGTGGGAAATAAGGGCGAAGGAGATCCACATTGAACACTAGGTGCAGGCCAAGGAAAGGAGGAATGTTGAGCTCAAAATAATTACCCCCCATGGCCTTGGTGATGGTGTACGACCCATAATGGAGTGGACGAAGCTTTCTATGGGGTCCTGTAAGGTGTTCCTTCTACAAGTGAAACCAAACTTTGCCACCCACCTGAAACTTATGTGGCACCCGATGTTGATCATGGCATTGTTTGTACTTGTCATTGGACTTTTGTAGGATATCCTGAACCTGTTGGCAGATGTGCTGGATCCTCTCAATGAACTGGGTGGCTTTGTCAGCTTCATTTGGAGAAGGAGATGAATCGGTCGAGGTGACCGTAAGGGGAAGTGAAACATCTATGGAACCCAATGGTTGGAATCCCAACCCCACCTGAAAGGGGCTATGGCCGGTTGAGCTATGCAGGGCTTGGTTGTAGATATGATGGACATAGGGAAGGATCTCATCCCATGTGCAAGGGTTCTTTGAATTATACATGTGAAGGATATGGACAATCATTCGATTTACGACCTCGGTTTGGCCATTTGTCTGGGGGTGGAAGGTCATGGATTTGGTGAGCTTGGTGTCCAGCAGTGACCAGAGGCTCGCATAGAATGTGCTGAGAAATCGACTGTCCTGATCTGAGACAATGGTTTGTGGGAGTCCAAAATATACCCAGACTCGTTCAAAGAAGAGCTTGGCAGTGACCTCTGTTATGATGCTCTTTTGCAAGCAACTGGAATCGCCATCTTAGAAAAGCGATCAAAAACCACAAAAACACAGTCATTTCCCCGCTTGGTGGACAGGAGGCCCAACATGTATTCCATTTATATGGATTCCCATGGACTATCAAGTGTAGGAAGAGGGGTGTACATGACCTGTTTTTTAGTGGTCGGTTTGGCAATAGTGTAGGTAGTGCATGACCTGATATACTTGCTGACCTCCTATAGAAGTTTCAGCCAATAGAAATGTTTATGTAGAATCACCACTATCTTTTCGACATCAAAGTGTCCTACCACCCGACTGTAGTGGGCTTCCCAGATCATCTTCGCTCACTCGCTTGATGGAACATGTTAACACTCTGTAAATTCTATCTAGTTGAATAGACACACGACAGAGGTAACTGTTTCAACCAACTTTAAAGTTGAGGTACTAGCTTTCTCAACTCAGAGAGGGCTCTCTCATGTCACTTGATATATCTATGGAAGACGGAGGTTAGACTCAGTTTGTTTTGATGGTTTTTAATAAAATTGTTGAAGAGCTAGAGATGACCTTTGGGCTATGGGGTCAGGAATGTAGGATGCATTGCCAAATCATGAAAACAATTAAGAGGAAAAGGCTAAATGAGGAAGTGACTTCTGAGTTTATGCCTGAAAATTTAGATGGTATCAGAAGAAAAGAAACACACAACTATTATCAGAGCATTATAGTAATGAATTCTGAAATGGTTTAGAAGAGATAAACATAGTCTAAATCGCCAAGCCGAGAGCATTGAATAATGAATTATGGACTTTTAATTTCTCAATTTAGACAGAGGAAAGAAAAATGAAATGCAGAATGATAGGAATCACACACTATGGGAGAAAACGAGACTCATAACACCGCCAGTTAGAATCTTTTCATAAAAAGTCCAAAATTTTCCTTTGCATCCATGTATTCATTCCATCCCCAGAGATTTATAAAGTTTTCCTACACAGAGGGCAGGCTCCTCCTTTCTCCTTTCTCCTTTTTTTTCTATACTCATGAGACCAAGCATATATAGAGGAATTTCATGTGGAATTTAAAATGTTCCGACTTCCTCATAATTCTAAAATAGATACAAGTTACAAAAAGGAAGAACAATTATACTATTTACAGGGACCATTAATAACTGGTCTATCATATCAGCACTCCCTTTTCTTAAGCCGCCATCTATCCAAAAATTTCTGAAATACACCTAAATTTACCTGAGCATTCGCCTCACCTTGGCGATTTCCTCTTCCAGGGTACTCAAACAAGCGAGATTTTCTCCGACGCTCTCTATTATCTTGGTTTTGGCCTCCATCCTCCGCCTTTTTCTCCTCTTCCTCTTTGTGGCTGGGTGGTAGGTGTTGTCATTGTGTTCATTTATGATGAGATCCCTCATAATGGAGTTTAATTTGACTCTCGACTCTGTCTCGGTTGGAGGTTCAGTATGAAATTTAGTTGCCAGTATCTGCAAGACCCATCTTTCTTTCTTACTTATTGACCTGCTTGGTACATTAGTTGAGAACCTAGTCACGCCACACACCGTTTGATGAGTATCATCCATACCTTTCGGACTTTGCAGAGACCTCGATTTGGCCACCCTTTGAATTTACAGAACTCAGGAAATCAACACAAGTCAAGCTTGTTTTTCTTACGCATAAGATGGCAATTTCCCATAATAGGATAAAATGATTTCATATCTAAGATTTGATGGTTTTTGTATTTTAATCACGAATTATTATCACAGTACGTTGGTGTTCCATGCTTCATCAATATACTTTGAATGATGAGCCTCGATTTAGTTATGTGACGACGTCCTTTTGATACGTCATCTGGGAAAGCACCTGGACCAGTGATGTGGGGTGATTTGACCAACTGCCATCCTTCCCGTGAGTTATTGATGTGACATTTTGAACCACGTGACATCGGGGCCATAGGAAAAGTGGTTTTTGGCAACCCGTTGTCTTCCCTGATGTGCGTGTAAGAGCGCCACACGTTCCCCATCAAAACCATAATGGTTTTTCCCGGTCTTCTTTCGCGACATTAAGTTCCATGCTATTTGTCGGTCTGATGTGGGCCTCGACCGTGGATCTGGGATTCTTCAAAATCAATGGTCCGACGAGCTACTCCCTTCTCGCCTCTGCTATATTTGTTCATGTGCCATGGGATATAGCCAAGCACCCTAAACTATCACACCTCTACTGTGGTATATCATCTCGCTAAATTTCAGAAATTTTTAGATCCCGATATGAAAATTGTTAAGGTGATAACATTGGCTCCAACAGAGGATGTTATCCTCCCAGTGAGGTAGAAAAGAAATCATAGACCCAGTGCTTGATCCATTGGGTTTTTCCCAAAACATGTGTGTACCCTGCTCCTACCAAGCTCTGCGCACTTCTTTCGATTGCATGTTGGACGTCCGAGTACATTATTGAAAACTAACTGTATTTAGTACTAGAAAACTCAAACTAAAAAATGCTTGACCGACAAGCTTATTTTAACACCCCTATCTACCCTAAAATTGTTGATATGACTACTTAATCAAGTGATGCTAAAGTTCCAATGCAGCCAATCGAGCAATTGGCTTCCTGATTCTCCTTTGTTCACATTTTTCTTAAGCTGGCAGACAAATGTAAAAGATGGGGGATGAAAGAAAAAATTGAATCCAAAATATAAGCTTATGAATGAAACAAATTCATCCTTCACTGAAGACTGTAATAGGGTGGCCACCGGATCTTGAAAACCATGAAAAATTATTTCTTCTTGATGAGCAAAAACCGAAAGGAAAGCCTCTTTCATAAGTGTTAGTTGTTTTTGCTCTATTTCTTCTGTTTTGAGAACATTTTTGAATGAAATGGAAACGATAGGTTCGTCTTCTTTTCCATGCATATCAACAAAAATATTCATACATTCTTGAACATCTTCAAATATGACAGCCATATTATGTGCATCAAGGCTATCCTCTTGTTCATCAAACAACTCTGATTTGGTTTCATTAAATTTCTGGAAATTTGTTTGAGGACGACCACTTTGACTTTCAAATGAATTAATAGAAATAAGTTCCTTCTCATAATCTTCTTGCAAATGTGAAAAGATAAAAGCATGCACTATTTCACATTCTAGAGTTCCCATGGATGGATTTTCAAAACCTGATTTTCAAATGACTCAAATAAAACCACTGCCTCTTCATTATCTTTCTGTATTTCTAATGGAAAAGTGGCATATACTGCTTCGTTTCTTTCCCAAAAATCTATGTCATTTGTTTTTTCTTGCTGGAGACTTCCATAGATGCAGTTTTAGAATCTTCATCCATGTCTATGTTGCTTAAAATTGAACCACTACGTCATTCTCAAGGGAAGAGAAAATACTTGAAACACTT
Organism: Picea sitchensis; assembly: GCA_010110895.2. NCBI lineage: Eukaryota > Viridiplantae > Streptophyta > Pinopsida > Pinales > Pinaceae > Picea > Picea sitchensis. The sequence goes on from SNQJ01S0041941.1 coordinate 120,499, forward strand.
TTTCATGTTGAGAATCTATATTGATTTTGGGAGAAAGAAAATGACCTTGAGCAATACTTTCTAGAGAAACTTCTTCTTCCCTTTCAGGCTGATAGCTAAACATAGACTGAAAATATGAGCTGACATGACCCTTTATGTGATTGTTCATAAGATTATCATCACCACTTCTCTCATGCTTAGAGGATTCCTGACCTGAGATACTACAAATATTTTTCTTCAATAATTCAAAAGAAGCAAAACATAATGGTAGGGTTGTCCTACCTGATTTGAAACTGTCTTCAATTTTATCCCCAACAGATGGTTGCATTTCAATGCAAGTAATAGGGTTTTCATGCACATGAAAAGAGTGTTGTGATATCTTGCCATTCTGCTTCATTAATTTAGCGTGTTTTTTCATAAGCATATATTTACTTTCCTCAATGATGATCTTAGGATTTTGTTTCAACAATTTGAATGAATAAAAGCATAAAGGTAAATAATTCCCTTTAGCTAATTCAATACTTTATTCTTTGTAACTGTGATATGTAGGTTGATTCATTTCATTATACTGTTGAAAAAAAAAAAATCTGATAGGGAACATGCAGTTGGTTGTTCTAAGGAGTCATCATCAAAATCATCATTGTATTCATCATATATAGGTAAATCAACAGTATATGCAATGTCATATAACAATAAAAACTCTGGAACGTCAACATGTTCTTCAACAAACTGATTTGAAAATTCATCTTCTTGATTGTCTACAAATGAATACATAAAACCATAAGTCCCCTGCTTATCATGGGATGGATCAGAAGCTAAATCAACATCTCTTATTCCAACAAGTGGAATATAGTTCTTTGCAAAATAATTTCCATTGGAAACTTCGAGAGGACCTATGATATCGTCAATTCTATGCTCAAGATTTCAATCAACTATTTCCTATTCATATTTTCTTTCATGTTCTTGAGCATTCAATTCCTCACTCTAGATCGGATTACATGCTTGGATGTTGTGTTGAATGTCCTGAGCATCACTAAACATTTTTTGTAAGGACTCAGGTCTTCTTTCCATCAAGAGGAAAGAAAAATTTGGATGAAGAGTAGTTGCATAATGGAGCATGGCAACAGCTTCAGAGGGTTGAATTTCTTTGGACAAATTATAATAGACGCTAGAGAACTTTCTACTGAACACAGAAATAGCTTCATTGTTGTGTCTTTTCAAGGCATAAAACTCATTGAGTTGCATCTCTAAGGATTTATCTTTGCCCCGTAACTTTAAGAAGACCTTCTTCAATTCTACCCACGAGCTGATGGTTTCTGGATGTAAATGTTTGAACCAGTGTTTGGTGTCTCCTTTCAAGGATTGAGAGAAAAATCTTATACACACATCATCGTGGTCAATCTCGAATAAATCTATAAAATGTTCAAACCCTTGAATGTGCTTTTCAGCTGAGATGATATCCGATTCTCTGTTGAACACAGGTAGGTACTCATAGTAATTTGGAGGGAAATCATGAAGGGTTTGGGGTAGCTTTAAGGGTATATATCTATGTCGAGCCTTGGGGGGGGTGTTGAACCAAGAACTGTGGGGGAAAAATTGGTTTGGGTCTCACGAGATTCATCAACTTGGTTATTGTCATTGAGTGGCCCAGGTGAATTTTTTTTATAAGAACTAGTAACAAGGTGAGGGTATGCATGTGCAATGTAGAGAGGAGGAAATATAATTGCAAGTCTTTCATGATCATTATTAAAATACAATAGGTAAAATAAAGTTCATTTGGCATGTTCAAGGAAGGAGCAGAGGCAACTTAAAATGAAAAGTAAAATGCTTTGTAAGAGGTCCCATTTTGAGTACTTGTTTTCCCTCATGAGGCGTTTCCTCTCCCCTGTCAAGGGGTTTCCTCTTTCAGTGAATTCTTTGTCTTGCACTTGAAGCATTGAGAGCAGAGTCGCCTTTTGGAAATTCAGGATTCTTTTATCAGTGGAGTCTCCTTCAAACCGATGGGAGTCGCCAGAGAAGGAATATAGCCAATATGTGCCTAAGTGTTTGTTGTTCTCAGACCTTAGAACTCAACCATGTCGTTCTTCCCAGGGAAAATTTTTCAATTTCGGTCCCCGACAATGGTGCCAAAATGTTAGCAGTTTGTAAATTCTATCCAACTGAATAGACACACGACAGAGGTAACTATTTCAACCAACTTTAAAGCTGAGGTACTAGCCTGCTCAACTCATAGAGGGCTCTCTCGTGTCACTTGATATATCTATGGAAGACGGGGGATAGACTCGGTTTGTTTTGGGGATTTTTAATAAAATTGTTGAAGAGCTAGAGATGACCTTTGGGCTATGGGGTCAGGAATGTAGGATGCATCTCCAAATCGTGAAAACAATTAAGTGGAAAAGGCTAAATGAGGAAGTGACTTATGAGTTTATGCTTGAAAATTTAGATGGTATCAGAAGAAAGGAAACATACAACTATTATCAGAGCATTATAGTAATGAATTCTGAAATGGTTTAGAAGAGATAAACATAGTCTAAATCACCAAGCCGAGAGCATTGAATAATGAATTCTAGACTTTTAATTTCTCAATTTAGATAGAGGAAAGAAAAATGAAATGCAGAATGACAGGAATCACACACTATGGGAGAAAACGAGACTCATAACACCTCCAGTTATAATCTTTTCATAAAAAGTCCAAAATTTTCCTTTGCATCCATGTATTCATTCCAGCCCCAGAGATTTATAAAGTTTTCCTGCATAGAGGGCAGGCTCCTCCTTTCTCCTTTCTCCTTTTTTTTCTATACTTATGAGACCAAGAATATATAGAGGAATTTTGTGTGGAATTTAAAACATTTCGACTTCCTCATAATTCTAAAATAGATACAAGTTACAAAAAGGAAGAACAATTATACTATTTACAGGGACCATTAGTAACCAGTCTATCATATCAGCACTCCCTTTTCTTAAGCTGCCATATGTCCCCATGTATTCATTCCATCCCCAGAGATTTACAAAGTTTTCCTTCACAAAGGATAGGCTCCTCCTTTGATCTCCTTTCTCCTTTTTTTTCTATACTCGTGAGACCAAGCATATATAGAGGAATTTCGTGTGGAATTTAAAATGTTCCGACTTCCTCATAATTCTAAAATAGATACAAGTTAGAAAAAGGAAGAACAATTATACTATTTAAAGGGACTGTTAGTAACCATTTTGTCATATCAGGACTCCCTTTTATTAAGCCACCATCTGTTTAAAACTTTCTGAAATACACCTAAATTTACCTAAGGATTCACCTCAGCTTGGAGATTTCCTCTTACAGGGTACTCAACCAAGTGAGATTTTCTCCGACGCTCTCTATCATCTCGGTTTTGGCCTCTGTCCCCCGCCTTTTTCTCCTCTTCCTCTTTGTGGATGGGTGGTAGGTGTTGTCAGCATGTTCATTTATGACGAGATCCCTCATAATGGGGTTTAATTTGACTCCCGACTCTATCTCAGTTGCAGGTTCGGTATGAAATTTAGTTGCCAGTATCTGCAAGACCCATCTTTCTTTCTTACTTATTGACTTGCTTGGTACATTAGTTGAGAACCTAGTCGCGCTAGACACCATTTGATGAGTATCATCTATACATTTTTAACTTTGCAGAGACCTCGATTTGGCCACCCTTTGAATTTACAGAACTCTGGAAATCAACATAGGTCGAGCTTGTTTTTCTTACGCATAAGATGGAAATTTCCCAGAATAGGATAAAATGATTTCATATCTGAGATTTGATGGTTTTTGTATTTTAATCATGAATTACTGTCACAGTACATTGGTGTGCCATGCTTCATCAATACACTTCAAATGATGAGCCTCGAGTTAGTTATGTGGCGGTGTCCTTTTGATACGTCATTTGGGAAAGTACATGGACAAGTCATGTGGGGTGATTTGACCAACTGCCATCCTTTCCATGAGTTATTGATGTGACATTTTGAACCACGTGACATCGAGGCCATATGAAAATTGGTTTTGGGAAACCAGTTTTCTGCCCCGATGCATGTGTAAGAGCACCATGCATTCCCCATAAAAACCATAATGGTTTTTCTTGGTCTTCTTTAACGACGTTAAGTTCCGTGCTATTTGTTGGTCTGATGTGGGCCTCGACCGTGGATCTGGGATTCTTCAAAATCAACAGTCCATCAAGATACTCCCTTCCCACCTCCACTATATTTTTTCATATGTTGCAAGATATAGCCGAGGGACCTAAACTATCATGCCTCTATTGTGGTACAACATCTCACTAAATTTCAGAAATTTTTAGATCCTGATATGAAAATTGTTAAGGTGATAACAAAACACGGATATGGATCAGACGACACAGAAACTCATCCTGAAGATGGAAATTATTGAGAACTACATTTTCACCCAACATTTAGTAGGTGGTGGTGAAGTTTGGGTCTGTCTCATAGAGTTGGGGCCATCTAGAGGTCTCATGGCCACAAGATTCTGGCACCGTGGTGACTGTTGCGACTGGTGGTTTGCTGTGGAAATCAATAACCCAATTGGTGCTTCCTATTTTATACTTGATGTTGACATGGAATTGCTGCAAGTATGTGAACCACTTTTTATGGAGGTCATTCTGCAATTTTCCTTGTGTGGATGACTGTCTCCTTCCCAAGAATGTAATGTCTCCACTGGCGATAGGATTGCACAATGGAGTACATTTCTTTGTTGTAAGTAGGGTACTTATGGACCACATCAGATAGTGTCTCACTATGATAGGCCACAGGGTGGCTGTGCTGAGTGAGAACGACGCCCACAACATAGTCTGAAGCATCTGTCTCGATCTCAAAGGGTTGTTGCAGGTCTGGTAGTGAAATTACTAGGGATGAGCACAAGTGCTACTTCAAATCACCGAACGCTTGTTGTTGGGACCGGCCCCACGTAAATTTTGACTTACCACCACCCCTAGTTATTTGGCTGAGTGTCCATGCAATATGGGAGAATCCCATCACAAACCTGCAGTAGAAATTGGCAAGGCCTAAGAAGATCCGAAGCTCAGTGAGTGTGGTTGGGGTTGGCCTGTCACGGATGATTTGGATCCACATGTACACCATGTTGATCAATGATGTAGCCCAGGTAATGGACCCTGCCCATGCCGAAGGATCATTTTTCCAGGTTGGCATATAGCTTGTGCTGTCGCACGGTGTGCAGAACCTGCTGAATATGTTGCAAGTGTTCGGCCCAAGTCTTGTTGTAAATGAGAATGTCATCCAGATACACCACTACAAAAGAATTGGTGAATGGTCGCAGGATATCGTCCATCATCCTCATGAAAGTGGCCGGAGCATTTGTCAAATCAAACGGCATGACAAATCATTCAAAAAGGCCTTCCTTTGAATTGAAGGAGGTCTTCCATACATCTGTGTGTTCTATCGGGACCTGGTGGTAGCCAGAATTCAGATCAATCTTACTGAAGTATTTGGCCCCTATGAGTTGATAAAGGAGGTCGTCGATTAGGGGAATCAGGTATCGGTTTCTGACTGTGATTTTATTCAGAGCTCGGTAATCAATGTAAAGTATCCAAGTTACATCTTTCTTCTGTACCAACATGATTGGGCTCCCGCAAGGTGATGAGAAGGGACAGATGTGCCCCTTGTGGAGCAGTTCTTGGATTTGTTTCTTGATCTCCTCATTCTCTAATAGAGAGTGCCGATAGATTGACCCATTGGGCAGTGATGTGTCGGGGGTCATATTGATGGGGTGCTTGACCTGGCAGTGCAGAGGTACCCCGATAGGTGAGGAGAAGATATCCGAGTATTCTTACACGACCTTATCTACTTGATTCTTCTATGTGGAGAGGTCGGCCACAGAGACCCTGTATGTGGCTATGATATTTCACTTATTCTGAGAGTGAATCATGAAGAATACAAACTTCACCATATGAGAGATGACCTTCCTGCATTTCTTAGCAGATATCAATGAAATAGCACTAGGTGGGACTGCCTTGGTTATCTTGTACAATTTCCTGTTAAAAGTAATAATAACACTACAAGGCCTAGAATCATATACAACATGACGTTTCCATAAATAAGGTTGGACCAAAAGAACATCACAAACTTTGAGAGGAGAAACATCACACAATAACTCATCTTTCAAGAGCTTGATGTTGTATGACAGTCGACACTATTGGCTGACACGGAGATCGCTTCCTTGGCGGAGCCATCCAATGGTGTAGGGTTGTGGGTGCGACATTGTCGGCAGGGCTAGCCACTTGATGACCTCTTCAGAGATGAGGTTCTTTTGGCTACCACTATCAATGATGAAGTGCAGTGGGGTGACTTTTACCCTCATCTGTGAATGGAAGATGAACTCTCCTTCTTCTAACTCATCTGGTTCACCAGGCTGGAGCTTAGTGGTAGCAACTGTGGCACTGGGTTCCACGTTAATGATTTTTCTTCCCCTTTTTGTTTCTGTCTTAGAGTCAGAATCTACATATGATTTAGAGGCTTTCACTTCGACCATGAGTGAATGCTTTGAGCGACAATCAACAGTGTTATGCCAAGGGCTCTTATGGAAGTCGCACCACTTCTCGATATCTTTCTTTGTCTTTTCGATGTCCTTCTTTGCTTGCAGCTTGGATTGGTTGTCCTAATACTGTCCATCTTTTCTCTGTCCTTTGTTCTGTGGGTTGGGGCCTCCCTTTCCTGGATTTTTTTGTTAGGGGTTCCTAGGCCCAAATTGTCGTGTCTTTTGTTTGAGATTCTTCTCAATTTTGACGGCATATCTATAGGTCGCACCCAAGAATGAGATGTCCATAAATTCCATTTTGGTCTATATGTATCTATGTAGAGCACCACAGTACTTGAGCATGATATGTCACTCTAAATCTTTGATACCCAGCTTGGTGTGCAAGGTATGGAAGATATTTGTGAAATTTGGCACTGCTTGGTCTCTTTCTTGCCGCAGTGTGGTCCATTTAGTATACAAGTCGTAATAACTTCCAACAGGTTAGTATTGTTCCTTAATATCATCCCTAGAGGATTCCTAGGTGGTTGTGACTATAAATAATGACGATTCCTCTATTTCCTTTTTCTCACAGAAAGTTTCCCACCAATATTTGACATGGGGAACAACTTTGAGGAGCGCAAAAGTAATATTTTCTCTATTCGAAAAGTTATGGACATAAAAATACCCTTCTAGTAGATTCAACCACTTGTCTACAACATCTGCGTCTATATGACCTTAAAATATAGGAATATTGAAGTTTATTTGTACCTTGAAGGGGGCATCGCCTCTACTCGAAGAAGATGCATCACATGTTGGTAGCCACCGAAGGACTTGCGCGAAACTATCCATCATCTCATTCCTATGTTGTGTGAGGGCTTCCTCAACCAACATTTTGAAAGGATCTCTTGTCCCGTCATATTTATTTTATCTTTCCATGATAGGTCTCTTGGGTGTGCGAGAGCTTTTGTCCTCAAGAGAAACAAGCTCAAGACCTAACTCTTTGTACTGCGACCTCATTGGGGACATGCATTAAGACGACAAGGAGTAGACTTCTCTGATACCACTGATCCATATTTTATGAGAAAAAATAAATGAATACATATTATTAACAGGTTCTTATCATAGAATAACAGAGATACAGTAAAACCGGTTTTCTATTCAATAATGAAATAAGCTGAAACTGTGAAATGCAGTGGAAACAAGCTTGCTGGAATGGTGGCGGCTTATCTTTGAGAAGAAATGTGACGACTTCACTCATTCACAAGAATATAATTACAATAAGGATCTGAAGGCCTTTTTACCATAAGCAGGAATTCCAAAAATCCTATACATCCAAAAACCTAACCCTAGGAGATGAAGCGCCAAAAGTCATGTGGGCCCCGTTTGGGTAAGTTAGTACCTCAACTTCCCGGGGTCGTAACTTTTGTATACTATCTCCGTTTTAGGTGTATGATAGCTCGTTGGAAAGGTATAATCAAGGAGATTCATTTTAGGTGCAATATCAAAGAAAATTGCATATTGAAAACCTGTTTCCCCCCCCAAAAAAAAATCGTTTAGGGCCTCAAAACGGCTCCGGAAGTGAAAACTGCTAAAAATAGTAAATTACCAAAATTGCTGGAAAATTGTTTAGATCTAGTTGGGAAAGGTGGGTGGCCACAAATATCCACCTAGATCAATCCTCCCTCCTTATGAAGCAATGGTCTCCATTTCCTTGAGGTCCCCCATTAGATGAGGAAATTTGTGCTGAATTTGGCCCCGGGTGAGCCACTTGCCTTGGTGTAGGAGTTTCCCTGCTTTGACGACTCGATAAAGCTGGATCCTTTGCTGTCGAGTGCCCTTGATCTGTGTGTCCAAAATATGATCACCGGATTCCTATTATATGCAGTTGTGGTTGAGCTCTATTGGTGTCAGTTGTTCTGCTACTTCTCAGGTGTCCAATAATGGTGCGAAATAATGGTGAAGGAGATCCACATTGAACACTGGGTGCAGGCCAAGGAAAGGAGGAATGTTGAGCTCAAAAGAATTATCCCCCATGACCTTGGTGATTTTGTATGGCCCATAACTGAGTAGGTGAAGCTTTCGATGGGGTCCTATAAGGTGTTCTTTCTACAAGTGTAACCAAACTTTGTCACCCACCTGAAACTTATGTGGCACCCAATGTTGATCATGGCGTTGTTTGTACTTGTCATTGGAATTTTGTACGATATCCTGAACCTATTGGAGGATGTATTGGATCCGCTCAATGAACTGGGCAGCTTTGTTAGCTTCATTTGGAGCAAGAGATGAGTCGGTTGAGGTGACCGCAAGGGGAAGTGCAACATCTATGGGACCCAATGGTTGGAATCCCAACCCCACCTGAAAGGGGCTATGGCCAGTTGAGCTGTACAGGGCTCAGTTGTAGCTATGCTGGACATAGGGAAGGCTCTCATCCTATGTGCAAGGTTTCTTTGAATTATACATGTGAAGGATATGCACAATCATTCGATTTACGACCTCGGTTTGGCCATCTATCTGGGGGTGGAAGTCCGTGGATTTGGTGAGCTTGGTGTCCAGCAGTGACCAGAGGCTCGACCAAAATGTGCTGAGAAATAAACTGTCCCGATCTAAGACAATGGTTTGTGGGAGTCCAAGATGTACCCAGACTCGTTCAAAGAAGATCTTGGCAGTGGCCTCTATTGTGATGCTCTTCTTGTAGGCAAACGGAATCACCATCTTAGAAAAGTGATCAACAACCACAAAAACATAGTCATTTCCCCAGTTGGTGTATAGGAGGCCCTACATGTAGTCCATTGAGATGGATTCCCATGGCTTATCAGGAGTAGGAAGAGGAGTGTATAGTCCCTATTTCTTAGTGGTCGGTTTGGAAATAGCACAAGCAGTGTAGGACCTGATATACTTGTTGACCTCATGTCGAAGTTTCAGCCAGTAGAAATGTTTTTGTATCATCACCACTGTCTTTTCTATGCCGAAGTGTCTTGCCACCTGACTGTAGTGGGATTCTCAGATCATCTTCACTCGCTCGCTTGATGGAACACAGATATGGCCCAGAGGACACAACAACCCATCCTGAATATGGAAATTATTGACAACTACGTTTGCACCCAACATTTGGTAGGTGGTGGTGAAGTCTAGGTCTATCTTGTAGAGTTGGGGCCATCCATAGGTCTCATGGCCACAAGAGTATAGAACCATGGTGAGTGTCACGACTAACGGTCTACTGAGGCAATCAATGATGTGATTGGTGCTTCCTATTTTATACTTGATGTTGAGGTGGAATTGCTGCAAGTATTTGGACCACTTTTGATGGTAGTCATTCTACAATTTTCCTTGTGTTTGGATGAACTGCAGTGGCTTATGATAAGTGTGGATGACTGTCTCCTTCCCAAGAATGTAATGTCTCCAGTGGCGTCAGGGTTGCACAATGGAGTACATTTCTTTTTCGTAAGTAGGGTACTTACGAAAAACATCAGATAGTGTCTCACTATGTTAGGCCACGGGGTGGTCGTGCTGAGTGAGAAAAATGCCCACAACATAGCCTAAAGAATTTGTCTCGATCTCAAAGGGTTGTTGCAGGTATGGTAGTGAAAGTACTTGGGATGAGCATAAGCGTTGCTTCAAATCATCGAACACTTGTTGTTGGGACCAGCCCCATGCAAATTTTTCCTTACCACCACCTCTGGTTATTTGGCTGAGGGCCCATGCAATATGGGAAAATCCCAACATGAACCTGTGGTAGAAATTGGAAAGGCGTAAGAAGCTCTGAAGCTCAGTGAGTGTGGTTGGGGCTGGCCATTCATGGATGACTTGGGTCTTGGATGGATCCACATGTACGTCATGCTGACCAATGAGGTATCCATGGTAATGGACCATGTTCATGCCAAAGGAGCATTTTTCCAAGTTGGTGTATAGCTTGTGCTACCACAGAGTGTGTAGAAATTGTTGAATATGCTGCAAGTGTTTGGCCCAAGTCTTGTTGTAAATGAGAATTTCATCCAAATACACCACTAAAAAATTATTGGTGAATGGTCACAGGATATCTCCCATCATCCTTATGAAAGTGGCTGAAGCATTTGTCAAACCAAAGGGCATGACCAACCATTCAAAAAGGCCTTCCTTTGACTTGAAGGTGGTCTTCCATACATCTATTTGTTCTATCGGGAGCTGGTGGTAGCCAGACTTCAGATCAATCTTACTGAAGTATTTGGCCCTCGTGATTTGATCAATGAGGTCGTTGATTAGGGGAATCAGGTATTGGTTTCTGACTTGGAATTTATTCATATCTCGGTAATCAATGCAAAGTCGCCAGGTTCCATCTTTCTTCTATACCAGCACGATTGGGCTCCCGCAAGGTGATGATATGGGATGCATGTGCCCCTTGTTGAGCAGTTCTTGGATTTATCACTTGATCTCCTCATTCTCTAACAAAGAGTGCTAATAGACTAGCTCATTGGGCACCGGTGCACCGGGGGTTAGGTCGATGGGGTGCTTGACCTGGCAGTGAAGAGGTACCCTGGTAGGTGAGGAGAATATATCTGAGTATTCTTCCATGACCTTATCTACTTGCTTCTTCTGTGTGGAGAGGTTGGTCATAGAGACCCTAGATGTGGTTGTGATCTTTCGCTTATTCTGAGAGCGAATCATGAAGAAGACAAACTTCCCCATCAGAGAGGAGACCTTCCTGCATTTCTTAGTAAAGATCAAGGAAATAACACTAGGTGGGACTTCCTCGGGTATCCTGTACAATTTTATGTTCAAAGTAATAATAACACTACGAGGCCTAGAATCATATATAGCATGACTTCCATAAATAAGGTTGGCCCAAAAGAACATCACACAAAATTCGAGAGGAGAAACATCACACAATACCCCATCTTTGAAAGGCTTGATGTCGTACGACAATCGACACTATTGTTTGATGCGAAGATCGCTTCCTTGGCAGAGCCATCCAATGGTGTAGGGTTGTGGGTACGACATTGTCAGCAGGGCCAGCCGCTTGATGACCTCTGCTGAGATGAGGTCATTTTGGCCATCGCTATCAATGATGAAGTACAGTGGGGTTCCTTTTACCCACATCTATGAATGGAATATGCACTCTCCTTCTTCTTTCTCGTCTGGTTCACCAGGATGGAGCTTGGTGGTAGCAACGGTGGCACTGGGTTCCGCGTCAATGATCCATCTTTTCCTTTCTGGTTCTGGCTTAGAGTCAGAATCTGAATCTTATTAAGATGCTTTCACTTCGACCACCAGCAACTTCTTTGAGCGATAATCAACAGTGTTATGCCAAGGGATTTTATGGAAGTCACACCACTTCCCAGTATTTTTCTTTGTCTTTCTGGTGTCCTTATTTGCTTGTGGCTTGGACTGATTGTCCCAATACTGTCCATAATTTCTCTATCCTTTGTTATGTGGGTTGGTTTTTCCCTTTACTGGCTTTTGTTGTGAGGGGTTCCCAGGCCCACATTTTCGCGTCTTTTGTTTGAGCTTCTGCTAGATTTTGATGACATATTGGTAGGCCACGCCCAAGGATGAGATGTCCAGAAATTCCATTTTGGTATGGATGTATCTATGCAGAGCACCACAATACTTGAGCATGATATGTCTCTCTGAATATTTGATACCCAACTTGGTGCGCAAGGTATGGAAGATATTTGTGAAATCTGGCACTGCTTGGTCTCTTTCTTGCCGCAGTGTGGTCCATTTAGTATACAAGTCGTCATAACTTCCGACAGGGTAGTATTGTTCCTTAATAGCATCCATGAAGGATTCCTAGGTGGCTCTGACTATAAATAATGAGGGTTCCTCTGTTTCCTTTTTCTCACAGAAATTTTCCCACCAATGTTTGACATAGGAGCGACTTTGAGAGCAAAAGTAGTAATCTTTCTCTATTGAAAACATGGGGAACGACTTTGAGGAGCGCAAAAGTAATCTTTTCTCTATTCGAAAAGTTATGGAAAAACAAATACCCTTCTAGCAAATTCAACCACTTGTCTACAACATATACATCTATATGAACTTCAAATATAGGAATATCAAAGTTTATTTGTACCTTGAATGGGGAAGCGCCTCCACTCGAAGAATATGCATCACATGTTGGTAGCCACCGAAGGATTTGCGCGAAACTATCCATCATCTCGTTCCTCTGCTGCATGAGGGATTCCTCAATCAACAGTTTGAAAGGATATCCTGTCCTGTCATATTTATTTTCCATGAGAGGTCACTTGGGCGTGCGAGGGATTTTTTCCTCAAGAGAAACAAGCTCAAGACCCAACTCTTTGTACTCCGACCTCATTAAGGACATGCATTAAGACGACAAGGAGCAGACCGCTCTGATACCACTGATCTAGATTTTATGAGAAGAATGAAATGAATACAGATTATTAGTAGGTTCTTAACATAGAATAATAGAGATACAATAAAATTGGTTTTCTATTCAATAATGAAATAAGCTAAAATTGTAAAATACAGCGGAAACAAGCTTGCTGGAATGGTGGTGGCTTATCTTTGAGAAGAGATGTGATGGCTGCACTCATTTGCAAGAATATCATTACAATGAGGCTCTAAAGGAATTTTTACCATAAGAAGGAATTCCCAAAACCCTATAAATCCAAAAACCTAACCATAGGAGATGAAGCGCCAAAATTCATGTGGGCCCCGTTTGGGTAAGTTAGTACATCAACTTCCCGGGGTCGTAACTTTTGCATATGATCTTCGTTTTAGGCGTATGATAGCCCGTTGGAAAGGTATCATCAAGGAGATTAATTTTAGTTGAAATATAAAAGGAATTTTCATATTGAAAACCTTTTTTCCCCAAAAAAACGTCATTTATGGCCTCAAAACGGCTCTGGAAGTGAAAACTGCTAAAAATAGTAAATTACCAAAATTGCCAGAAAACTGTTTTGAGCCAATTGGAAAAGGTGGGTGGGCACTGATATCCACCTGGATAATTAGTTATTTTGGTTTCTTGGAGTTCATTCTTTAAATCAATGGTGATTTATTTTGTTTTCTTGATGGTTTTTGAAACTTCCTTTTATCTTGATTTTTATTTCCCTTCATTTTCCACTAGTTGTTATTTCAATGAATTGTTCTTTTTTTTATACTTCCTTAGTTCTTCAACATAAATAATAAGTTCTTATTAAAGGTTTAATTCTCCTTCAACTTCATATTTTTCTTCATTGTCATTAGCAACATTATTTTGAGTTTCTATTCCCATAAATAGAATCTTTGTCTCATCATGTTCACTCATGTCAGATGAACTATTGTCTTCTTTGGAGTAAAATTTCTTCTTTTTCTTGTAGAATTTCTTCTTGTTTCCGGTATTAACCTTTTTAGGGTTATAGGTTTCTTCATCATCATTATCCTCCTTGGGATAAGGACATTTGTTATCAAAGTGTCCAATTTTACCACAGCTGAATCGCTTGAATGGTAACTTCCCTTTGTATTTGCCAGACCCTTTCTTGAGTTTTATTATGAAGTTAGCCTCTTCTTCATCTAATATGTCTGATTGATTTTCATCTGGCACATTCTCATGGTTCTTTGTTTCTTTTGATGCTTTTAAGGTTGTTTCTCCTTTTGATGAATTTTATTGCCCGGTTCTCATTTCATAGGCTATAAGGATCCCATGAAGTTCATCGATTGTAAGTTTTTCAAGGTCTTATTGATATTCCAAGGTAGATACCTTGGCATCATATCTCATTGGTAATTATCTCAACACATTTTGAACAATAATTTTTTTCTTTTAACTCTTCTCCTAGTGCTATGATTGAATTGATTATTTCATCTACTCTTTGAAAATATTCTGCAATGTTTTCTTCCTCTTTCATATTCAGACTTTCAAACTTCCCTCTGTATGTTTGAAGTTTGGATTGATTGACTTTGGCATATCCTTCATAGATGACTTTAAGTTTATCCCATATTTTTTTATTTTTTTTCTGATTTACATTGCATCACTTTTACAAGTGTAGGATTTGCTAATCCACCCAAAATTGCATTAACAACTTTTGAATTATCATTGCAAAGTTTCTTTGCAGTAATATATGAAGGTGGAGCAGTTGGTGTTATGAGAAAAATATCTCTATGGCTAGGGTGAACCACAACATACATGTATGACTATAGAAATTGACTCAATTCCAGCATATGCTATATAAACTAATGTGCAAGAGAAGTGAGAAAGAGACTTACCTCGTCCAAACATTTGATGATGTCCACCATTGAGCACTTTGACCCAAATCTTTATACCTGCAACAAGTTCTCAACAAACAAGAAAAGAAAGCATATAGTGATGATATAACAGGTTATCACATTAGATAGCATAATCCATCAATATACAAAACAAACATGCCCATGGATCATAATACATATATTTGCAAGACATCAATTGGACAGGGAAGGAGTATTTCTATTAATAAGTTATTAGTAGAAGTGAAACATTACAGACTTCTGTGTCGACACGGTTTGTAACCAAGAAACCAATTTCCTTCCAACTAGGCCTCCACCACTTCAATCCTCCACCAAAGGCAAGCTCATATAAGGGAGACAAAGAGGTTCTCCACCAACAAGGGAAGAGCTTGAGGGCTGAACATTGTGTTCAGACTTAAAGGACAACAGGATGCAGACTCAATAATGAAGTAATAATTTCTCTAGAGTAACTTTGCTCTCAAAGTTGAATTCTCTCTCCTTTTCCATAGCTCGGAATTGGCTTCTTTATAGACTTCAAAATGCAACTAAAGGGCCGAGTCGAAATGTTTCCAGTATATGGAAGGCCAAAGGTCAAAGATCTCTTGTCGTGACATGGAAACCCAACATTTAATTTTGATTTTTTGGCACAAATCCCAATGTATGCGGGTTGCAGTGGAGAAGGCAACATATATGCTTGTTGTATACCTTGCAAGGTGTGTACAAGTGGAAAAATATTTGTTTTTGTCTCTAGATTTATCAATCAGGGAAAGTAAGTCTACATGGGGGAATGGAATAAGCCCCTCTTTGCAAGATTTCATAGGGTGAGGTAAATCTTGCTACAATAGATGCCTCCTAATGTGTGAGGTCAGAGGAGAATCTGTGATGGCCGAAATACATTATAAATAACCCAGAAGTGGAGTGGTAGAGAACCAGTTGGATGAACTCGATCACTCATTACATTATGTACTGACTTTGCATACATGGCTTCCAAAATACATTGCAGATCCATGTGAAAAATATACCAAAAAAGTGTCTGTGGCCATGAATAGGCAAATACAAATGCGGTTACATGCCAAAAAGTTGTCATAGTCACGAATAAAGGCCCAGTAGAAACAGTCTAAAAGCCAATTTGAAGATATTTGTATACCATGGAGTACAATCTGATCTCCCATGATCACTGAAGTCATATAGGTACTGGTCCAATGAAAATGAAGCAACAACTCAAGAAAGTTGTGGCCACATAGTGATGTCTTCAAGTCTTCTACACAATCCGCTAAAGGTGCAAGTATACATCATGTGCATAAAGGAGTTGAGGTCGAACCCAATGAGACATCGTTTGATTACCGTTCATTGATGTATACCATTAACAAACGTGAGATAGCCTACCAATAATGAAAGTAGGTATCAAGGCACCGAGTACATTCTTACAAGTGTGAATAGAGGAGTCGGTGTCGAACACCTGAAGAATCCATCGAGCAGGAGACATTGATGTATTCCCAACTGTCGATGGCAAGAGAGCCTGCCACTAATGGCTGCAATCATCAAGGTACTCATAAAAATATAGGCCTCGTTTCCATAATAAATGGGTTGATTTAGATGGAAAGAGACCCATTGAAAGAAGAGCATTAAGGAATCTCTCATCAGTTAGCTCGAGGTACAAAGCAGGAGCTTCATGATTTGGTGGAAATCGGACGAAGAACAAGTTCATGAACCAACAACCTTGTGCATCTTTTGCGTGTCCCAAGTGCAAGTGGTACACGAAAAATACCCTTTGAATAGTAGCCAATGATGAAAAATTGTTGACAAAGGAGAGGAGACCACCAATAAGGCTAATGGAATTCAAGACATTGCATGAATCCCAATGTGTGAATAGATGTCTTATCATCGAACACAAGGAAAACCACCCAGTCAATGACCAATGATGAAATGTTGATTCTTGGGTTCAAGGTAACCTACCAATGATGAAAGTAGGGCCAGGGTGCATGATAGGACTAAAGTAGCATGTGATTCTGAGACAAATTGAGGGTATGGCCGATATGAAAATTCAAGAGTTCTGAGGATTGGTTGACACAGGTTGATATACTTCCTTTAAAAAAGAGCAAGAGACATATGGTGGACTCTGGCAGCATAGACCCAATTATAAAATCATGAGATGCAGGAGGCATCAATGAATTTCTCTGTAGGGACTGGAAGAGTAACCAGTCAGTAGAGAAGACTTAGTAATGAGCTCATCTTCCTAAGGTAATGCTAATCCCAAAATTATGATGATAAATGGACTCAATAACTTTTTGCTTTGTTCAAAGGAAACACGACTGTCGTCGATATAAGATAATACTCCCTTATCGCCCATCTTTTTTGTTTTTTCATAACAAATGAATGCAATGATATAGAGGAGGAAATGAGTGTCGCAAGTAAGAAAAACTAGTTCCAATAGTGGAACGTACCTGTGCTCAATGCAGGGAAGTGAATGTGGGAGATGGACACTCAGGGGAATGTTCCCTCCTAGGTATAGGGTGTCAAATTGTGAAGGATATAAACAAGGATTTTCTTGGTTGAGGATGAAAAAATACTGAGGCAAATGGTTTATAACGCAAAGTGAGAAACGACTATAGGCTCAATACTGCAAGCAGGGGTATGAGATGAAATCACAACTTAACACCAAAAAATGTCATTTTTTATGACTTTTATTCTACTTGGTGTGAAAAAGGGATAAACTTGTGCCAAGTAGAAATCTCTTCAAAACCAATTTATGAGTGTGAAAAAGACAAGTTCACTCGGCGATCTTTTCACTTTTTGATAACGAGTCGGAAAAGAGCTTAACTAAGACTTGTGATCTTTCAAATCCAATTTAACGAGTGTGAAAGGGGCAAATCACTTGAAAATTTGTTTGCTTTTTGAAAACAAGTCAGAAAAGGGATTAAATAAGACTCAAGACCATTTCCTCAACCATTGGTTGAATAGGATGCAAGACAACAAGGTCAAGAAAAACATCACCCCAAAAAATAGGAGTGTTGTTGGTCGAAGATTGCATATACACGACCATTGGTTGAACAAGATGCGAGACAACAAGGTCAATAAATGCATCAACCTTGAACATAGGAGATGTGTCGGTCGAAGATTGCATCGACATGACCATTGGTTGAACAATATGCAAGACAACAAGGTCAAGAGATGCATCACCCTCGAACATAGGAGAGGTGTTGGTCGAAGATTGCATCAACACGACCACTAGTTGAACAAGATGTGAGTCAACAAGGTCAAAGGATGCATCAACCCCTAAAGGAAAAGGGGTGTCAGCCGAAGATTGCATCGACATGACAGTTGTATCAACCAAATAAATAACGAAGTGTGGGGAAACTATGGACGACTCAGAACCTGAAGGGATCTTAAGTGAGAACCAAGCTTCCGGCATCCCGATAGTAGCAGGATACAAACGAGTAAGGTGATTTCATTCGCAAGTCCTGCAAAGGAATCTGGCCCTATGTCTGAAATGTCTAGGCTTCTTGATCGTATGAATTCCCCCAGCATGACTTGTAGTGGCTGGTGACATGCTCCTAGCATGACTTGCAGAGGCTAGTAGAAAATATCCAACATGATTAGGAGAGGTTGGTGACGAATGTGTAGTGTGACTAGCAATGACTATACTCATGCCCCCAGCATGAATTACAACAGCTGGTTGTGGGTCTTCAACATGAATTGCAAAGGTTGTCGACCAATCTCCAACATGACTAGTAGAGGTTGGTGATATGATGCCAATATGACACGCAGTGACTGGACTTGTGCCCCCAACATGAATTGTAGCGACTGGTTGCAGGTCTTCAACATGACTTGTAGAAGTTGTCGACCAATCTCCAAGATGACTAGAAGAGGTTGGCAATGGAGCTCGAGTATGACTGGAAGTGACTGGACTTGTGCCCCCAGCATGACTTGCAGTGGTTGGTTGCAGGTCTTCAACATGACTTGCAAATATTGTCGACCAATCTCCAACATGACTAGCAGAGGTTGGTGATATAATTCCAGTATGCAATGCAGTGACTTGACTTGTGGTAGTGGTTGATTGTGACATTTGAGACCAAGGTCCAAGGAAAGATTGGTTCTGAGAAATTGTAGGCCAGAAAGGATCCCGGTTTACACTTTGTCCCTGTTCGAAAGGATAATATCCTCATCCATACTGATTCATAAAGGGTTGTAAGGGCATCGACACTGAAGTAGATGTCTGTGAAGAGACAAAAGCATGATAAGGATTATTCAAGTGAGGATACACGTTTCCCCCAGACGAAGGAACTTTGTAAAGGGGGTTTCCCTTATAAAAATAACCCCCCTAGATAAAACAACAAAGGATAGATGAAGGTCCGCCATGGGAAAAGTGTTCGTAGGAACCGACATAGCGGAAGAAGGATGAGTGGACAGAGTGTAATAAGTAGAATTATTGCTTATTTTGGCACTTACTTCTCGCATAGTGTATTCTTAGGAAGAAATATTCCAACCTCCTACCGTAAGAGGTGTGTGAAGGATATGAATCCCATCAAATAGAGAGGGAGAATAAGGAGGCATCATTCCCCCAGACCCAAAACATGTATTTTCATAAGGAGGCGAGATAGAGGATGGAAAGTGCAAAGATATATCAACAGGATAATGACTAGAGACCCAAGGCATGGACTGAGTGCCATAGTTCTACATACCATTATGAAAAACATAAGGATTTGTCCCCATGAAATGAGTGGGCATCATCGGGTAGGTAGAATTAAATGAGGGAGCAAAATGAACTCCACTATCCATGATAATGAAAACTCAGTAAATACCCCTAAGGCCAACTCGTAATCAAAGAGCACACCAAAATTCAAACGATTGATATGCATGCAAATGGGATAAAGTGGTTGAGTAGCCTCCCTCCCTAAAGAAGGTATGTATTGTCCAAGTGGGACCTGAGACTCCTTGCTAAAGATCGAAGGTAACATAATTAGTTATAGGGTCCCTCATGGGATTAAAAACCATTCGGATAGATCCCCCCAGAGAGGTAATCCTCCATAAATGTTGTGTGTTGTCGGACCCCTATCTGATCCAAGGTACTAGCAGGATAACCCCTGCAAGTAACCTATGAGATACCTAAGTCAAGAAACTAATAAGCCACTGTATAACCGATGCACAGGCGAGTAGTTGTAACTCTGAATCACCGTATGGGCAGGGTAGCAAAGCCTGAAACCTTGAAATCACCACCTCTCATGGAGGTATGGGCACTAGCAAGATCCCCAAATATGAATAAATCCACAGATATATCTCTGATGCTAGGCGAGTATCCGGGGGATATCCCTTCAACTAACTTCGCACGACCTCATGATTAACTCCGGTGTGAGTGGAGCCTCCTGATCTTACCAATTATACAATAGACTTATCAACTCCCTTTCGTAGACACATATGTTGATTTAATTTCCTTGGAGAAGTTTACTCAAAAAATCCTATTCCAAGGCACTAAATCCTAGGCTAGTTTGTGCACCCTAGAAAATAAAATCGTTACTAATAAATTTTTAAATTATAGCGTTGATTTTATGGCCGTGATTACTCAAAAAGGTATGGTGATGAAACTCATGGTGTTATGACTCTGCAAGAAATTAAATATGAAAATAATGCAAAGTCTAACTTTAACTTTTCATGTATGATATGCTCCTAAAAGTGATGCAATTTTCAAATTCAACTCTGCGATTCAGAAGTAAAAATGCAATCTTTCACTGTATGCACTAAGTTAATGATAAAAACTCAAAAGACAAAAAATGCCAAGCAATACAAAATGCCTATTTTTTGTATTTTCAATATATCGAAACTGAAAATGCATGGAATGAAAAGTAACTTGATATATAGCCCTACTATGTATAAAAGAGAGATAACGCAAGAAGGATATCAAGCAATGAAACACCCAACCTAATGTACAAGGACAATAAAAATGAAAAGATGAAGATAAAAACTTCACCCATAAATTCAACCAAAAGAGGGTTTCCTGTCATCACACAGGTACTCAACAGGAACTACAGAGACCTAAGAAGGCTCAACAAGCTTCAAATCCCATCCAGAAAACACCACACCAAGAAAACATTCAAAGAGAAAAGGTGTACGCGATTGTTTGAGAAAACAGAGCGTATATACACAGCCTGTAGAGAGACAGCCTACGTGTATACGTGACTGTCAATAAAAAAGGCATGTATATGCTTTGAAATAAGGCCAGGCAAGGGAGAACGGCTGAAAACTTAGACCCAAAGTGAACAAGAGATGTCAGGCAATGATACAATAAGAACCACAATAGAAACAAGAGAAATCTAAGGAGAAAAGTACTTCAAACCGTAAGAAAGAAGATTCTTCCCCAATATGGTCGCCAATTCTTTTATGAGGAAAATATCTCTATGGCTAGGGTGAACCACAATAGACAGGTATGACTGTAGAAATCGCCTCAATTCCAAAATATTCTATATAAACTAATGTGCAAGAGAAGTAAGCAAGAGGCTTACCTTGTCCAAATGTTTGATGATGTCCATCGTTGAGCACTTTGACCCAAAGCTTTATACCTGCAACAAGTTCTCAAAAAACAAGAAAATCAAGCATATAGTGATGATATAATAGGTTAGCACATTGAATAGCATAATCCATCAATATACAAAAAAAACATGCCCATGGATCATAATACATATATTTGCAAGACATCAATTGGACAGGAAAGGAGTATTTCTATTAATAAATGATCATCAGAAGTGAAACATTACAAACTTTCATGTCGGCATGGTTCATAACCAAGAAACCGAGTTCCTTCGAACTGGGTCTCCACCACTTCAATCCTCCACCAAAGGCAAGCTCATATAAGGGATACAAAGATGTTCTCCATCAATAAGGGAAGATCTTGGAGGCTGGACATTGTGTTAAGACTTAAAGGAAAAGGGATGCAAGGGATGCAGACTCAATAATGAAGTAATAATTTCTCTAGAGTAACTTTGCTCTCAAAGTTGAATTCTCCTTTTCCATAACAGTTGGTGTTGTGTAACCATTTACTACAACTTTCCAAACATTACATCCAATATCCATCAGATAAATTCTCATCCTTATACTCCAAAAAGTATAATCATCTCCTTTGAATAATGGTGCTATGTTGGAGGACATTCCTTCTTGTTGATCCATTGGATTTCTTAGAATTTTCCTTCAAGTGGTTAGACTCTCTTGAAGTAACCTTCTTTGATACCAATTGTTGAAATATTGGCCAATACTAAGATTGGGAAGGGTGAATTAGTATTGTTTTTTTTTTAATATTTTAATCAATTGTTAATTTATCAGAATTATTAACCACAATAATTTGTCAACAAGAAGTATAGAGTGCAGAAATTAAATGTAACAGTCATAAAAAGTATATTTCATTTACAAGTTACAATCTTATAAGAGACACTAATCTCTTTTCTTTTGAGCACCAACTCAAGGAGACACCAATCCCCTGGTTTTAGAGCACCAAATCAAGGAAGCAATGACTCCCTATTTTCAAGCACCGACTTGAGGAAGCAACAACTCCCTGTTCCAAGATTCAACCTATAGAGGACACCTATCCTCTGATTTCAAGCATCAAATTGAGAAAGCACCAACTCTCCCTGTTTTAGGCTTCAACCTGTAGAGGACACCAATCCTCCCTTGCTCCTCCCTTCCACCCTTACTTCATAAATTTCTTTGTGATTATTCTTTGGACTATGCTTCTTTTTTTATCTTTTGAATTGGACCACATAGACACTTTATTCTCACCATGCCTTTCTGTTTATATAAACTTCCAAAATATGTATGACACGAACCATTGTGTCTCTTCATTAAAGTGCAAATGAACCAATGCATCTTTTTATACTATTAATGTTGTTTTAACAACAAATTTATTCCTTTATCATTATCATTAAGTAATTGCATGACCTTGGTTCATCTTCAAAAATCTATTTAATAAATAATTAAAATAATAATCATATTCTCAATTGGAACTGGTAATTCATGATCCTTTCAACAATACCATACTTTTATTCAAATGCTACAAAATGGTGCAAGTTGTGTTCTTCTTGATCCTCTTTTATTTCATGACAATTACTCTAAGTTCCAAGTTGAAGAGAACTTACAACCCTTTGTTTGGTCATAAGAATTACCTAATCAAATATGCAAAATGGAACCCCACACTTCCCCTAGATCCACAGTTCTTCAAGGATCAAATCCAAGCATTTATGTTCTTTATGGTGCATTTCCTATGTTGCCGTGGTGGAAGGGTGTTAACCTCATGGCCCCTATTTTTCATAAGTTTAGGCATTGTGACCAGTAGCTAGATACACAAGACGTAATGGCATATTCTATAACCTATCCTGAATACCCTTTTATTATTTTATTAAGTGACAAGACCCTATACCAGGTGTTATCAGTGCTTATGAATGTGTAATACCCTGAGGGCTTACCTCCTTCCCAAGTGACCAACCGATGTGATTTGAGGGTGAAAGCCCATACTTCCTATCTCAAAATTTTAACCGAATCAACTATTGAGTTATAATCAACATTTGAGTGGAAAGTCTGCATCCAATTTTGTGTTTTTGTTTGTGTTGAATTTAGTCAACAATCACAAAATGTGAATTAGGTGTGGATGGTCTGATCCAATTGACGGTGGACTTGAAAATTATAGAGGTGAATTTGAATTGAGGCTTCGGGTCTGGCCCTATCAATTAACCTTCGTGCTAGTTTAAAATGAAAAATGTATTATGGATATTCAATCATGTTTCCATATTGATCCAATGATCGTTGATTAATCATTGTCATTCAACTTGATTTTTGGCTAGGATTTCCTCCTAGTTTGCTAAAATTCTGTCAATCTTCATGCCTACTCTAAATTTAGTACCATTGACATCTTCTCTTCAAATTACTTATAGAAATATTGTATTCATTGAATTATTGGAGGACCAAGATGTCTAATAGAGAATTTCAATCTAGACCCTTTCTGCATTTCATTTGAGCACTAGATTTTGATCTTTCTCATCATTTATATGGGAAAATTTTAGCATCCATAGAAATAATTTCTTAGATTATATTCAAGAGATAAGTTGGTGATTTTTGTTTATGTTTTTCAATTTTGTAGATATGTTATTTGACTTGACAATAATCGATGTAGGTAGAATACATTTGGGCACTAGTCTAATCGTTCCTCTTTATAGTTTGAGCCTTGTTTTGGTGTATACAAGGCAATATTTGTAGATATGTTTTCCTAGGCTTGTAGGGTTTTTATAAGAGCACTAGGGAAGATAATAGTGGCCGGGATAGAGAAAAAATTACATCAAAAACTATCCATGGAATTGAAATTTTGGGATGGTGGGATTCACAATCTAATGGAAGAGAGCATAGGCATGACAATACAATTTAGTCAATAAACCTTTTTTACAACAATGCTATATTCATAACATCATGTCCAATATTTCCCAAATTTACCCTCTTTGACATCAATAACATACAAGATATTTCTTTTCTCCCCCTGAGGTTATACTCCCCCTTCCCATGTGATCCTTCTCTAATGAAACTTGTAATCTAGGAAGAATGTTAATTCATTGTTGTGTCATCATTCCTTCAAACATTTTTTGAAATTAATACATCTCATCATGTAACATTAACAATTCTTCTCTTCAAACCAATCAATCAATGCAACTTCACCTTTTTTCCAGGATTGACATCAATGACAACCAAATTCCCAACATATTACACAAGTGAATTTTCCCAAAATTAGATGTATATTAGGAGTTTGGGAAGTTGTCATTGAGGGGGGAATAGGTTATAATGACTCCTTCCTTCTCCTATTGTGTCAAATTTGTAAATACTTTAATCCTATCCCAAGTTTTTCTTAAGGGGGGATGTTATGATATTTAGACACTTAGGAGTTATTTAAGTTCCAATTTTTCTAATGTGTCTTTAAGTAACATGTGTTTCTTTAGTGTGATTTTGTAACTAACTAATAGTATGGTTATGATTATGTTCTAAACACAAAGTGATTTAATGGTTCATTATCATCAATACTAATAGAACTTGGTCTATGGAATAACAGTTGATTAGTTCATGAGCTCTATATAAATAGCATGTAGGGTCATTTTTCGATGATCAATTGTGAGATATTTATATGTAAACTATTTTATTTTTCATTATATATTGTCCCAAGTGGCCACATTGGCTGGGGCCATGGATTATTTCCCCTTTGAGGGTTTTAACCATGTAATACATTGGTGCACTAATGTTTGATCTATTTTTCTGAGTAGTTACCTTGAGGCGTTCAACCTACATTGTGCATATACCCTATTTATTGAACACATGGGAGGCCATTAGGTTTAGTAGGGAAGTCTTCACTAGGTTTGTCTAGTTCAAGGCCCAACTCCCTATACCCTGGCCTCATTGGGGAAATTCATGAAAAACAACATATGATAACACTTATCATGAAATGAATATATAATTAATAGGAAAAATAGCGCATATATATTGCAAATACCACAATTATACATTGAATACCAAACTCTATAAATGAATAAAGTAGTGAAAACACTGCAATACGCAAAGCAATGCAAACTGGATATAATGTTGGTAGCTTATCTATGAGAATATATGCTTTAGGTGTTCTCATTAGATAAAACCCATTGTAAGATGTTGAAAATCCCTTTTAAAATAAATTATAAAACCCAAATAGGAAAAAACCCTAAGATCCAAATCTCCATCCCTAGAAGATGAGATGGAATGCAAGCACTGGAGATCCTAGTTGATACATCAACTTCTTAGGGGTGCAACTTTTGCATACAATATCCATTTTGGAAATTTATAGGACTATTACAAAGATTATTTTTATCTCTATATTTTTAACTACCTTAGCAATCAAATATTCTAACATCATTTCAAATTATTAAAAGTGCATGGAATGTGCCCAAAAATGTGTTGGAAATCTATAACTTACAACTATTGTAAAAATAGCAAGGTGTAGCAGCATTTCTAACTCAATGGTAGATTTGGGGGACCACATATATCCACTTAGCTCAAGAAGAGAAGAAATCATTGACCACTTAACGAACACACATAATTTTTATGAAAGAGGTGTGATCAAATAAGAAAACAAGTGCTAGCCAATCTAGTATTTCAATGAAAAGCAATCTTTTCAAGAAACATTTACCCGAACTCAAAGGAACAACTAAATAATATCAATGCAATTCAAAGTTTAGACACCTTAATCATAACCAAAGAAATTTTACCAACAAGGCATGTCAATCACCAATGAAACCATGAAAGAACTTAGAGCCAATAGAACGTATTCCTTAGATATAAAAAATTACCCAGCTATTCAACTAGTGTCACCTAAAAGAAAGCAATATCATATGAAGGATCATTCCAATTGTTAGTCAAAAGAGATCAATGAAGCAATAACACTTAGAGATAAAGAAACATCCATAATGAACTATCTATGCATATCAAATAATTAGACGATATTCATCACTAACATAAGAATATGACTAGTTGAATCCATTCAAGAGGAGACATCAAGATCATGAAAGATACCATTAGTTAATCAATCAACAAAGGCAACCCTAACATTCATGCAACAAGGGAATACAAAAGGAGTCCCATGTCCTTAGGGGTTGGGGACTGTTGAGGGGGAAACAAAATATTAAGTGATCAGACTTTAGGCCCCAGTAACCAACCAAATATTAGCATAGGCCCTATTTGAAGTGACATAGGTATAACCTTCTCATATTATCAAATCTTCCCCTCTACAAGACCTCCCAAGCCTCTATTGGTAGGACCTATACGACTATTCATAGCCATACATCCAATTTCTCTTAATCGGTCGACTAAAGTATGTTCCCTACCTAAAATTTTTGTGGTCCCTCTTCAATCCACTTGTGCTCATGCACAAGTACACAAATATTTGTTATTAGTAAAATCATTTAAATATTTACCTTTAAATCATAATTAATTTCTAACTCACGTTAAATTTTCATCTTCCTTATGTACCATGGGCTTCCAGGAAATTTACAAGTTATAATGATGTAGCCAAGGTTGTATCTTATGGCATCCTATGCCTACAATTTTTATGATCTCTATAACTTGGGGTACTTTTCAAGCATAATACCAAATCCAACAACCAAGTTTTGTTTTCCTTCCTCTCCTCCACTTCTAGTGAATTCAACATTCCTAATATATTGCATGAGATAATTATTCCCAATGACTCCTCCATGTGTGAATAAATAGAAGAGAATTTGGGGGCTATAATTTCTAAGGAAAAATTCAAGCTATATATGTTGTGGGAACTTGTAACGATGGATTTTCATAGTCTTAGTAGTGGCCCTACCTGAACTCACTTGTGTCTAATTCCTCTCCTCATTGTCATCCTCCATTTTTCAAATGATGATCATTTGTTTTCACAATAAGTTTTTATTTCTCTATGGTAAAAAGTGAAAATAACTTGAAGTTTTACTCCTCTTTTGTTTTTATTCCCCTCATACATTTTTTGAATATTTTTGCACAATGTTTCCTCCAAAAATATCACTATTTGTTTTTTTTTGACAAAAAATTACACCTAGGTTTTTTTTTACATTCTAGATGCAACAATGAAGATAGGTTTTTGCTAATTTTCCCTAAAATAAAGATGTGCCCATGTAACCCACACTCATAATAAGTATTTTAGGTGCCTGGTAGGCCTATCTAATCACTTTTTCTTGGATCCTTATCATAGGGTGATGATTGTCCTCTCTCATTCCTAGGGTCACTGTGATATATCTCCTTTTCTTATCTCTTTAGATCACACCAAGTTCATGGCTCATTAACCCCCCTCTTTTGGGATTGTATCCATTTATAGGGGTGTTTTTATTTCATCTCTCTACTTATATTTCTTCGTTTTATTTGTTAAATGTGTTTTATTCCTTACAAGTATACATTGTGCACTCTAGCATGTTTTTGTGGGGCTCAAGGTCATCACCCCAACCATTGGGTTTAGGTGTGGGAACCCCCAAGACAAAAATTTGGCTCCTTATTTTGTAGAATTCATTAGATGGATTTATGGATTTTAGGTGTTTCAATGCATGGTTTTATACCCATTATAGTATAATACCACTTAGAAAATTAGGATTGAATGAGGCTATGGAATGGATATATATTGTAATGTAAAATACTTTTGTTAATACAATCTGAGTTTGTTGTTTTTCCAAGTTAAGGGTTTCCAAGGTAAATATTTGTATATATTGTGTATATGTGCCAATGTTTCTTTATATAAGTTTTGTTAGAATTATATTTCTTGAATAGGTTTTTAGAACTCTTCAATATTGTAAGGGTAAATATTTGTTTCTAACCCCTCTCCACTTTGGACAAGGTTTTTCTTTTTCTTCGTTTTCAACCTCATTCTTATCTGGATGCGATTATAACCTTGTCCTTTATTTTCTTGTTATAAGGACTCCACTTTGATCTCTATAGGTGTGAATATATTTCTAGGCATACTAATACTCTCACAACAAGTGGGTAATTAAAACTCCTTTGAATTGGATTCACCCCATTCTTCACATTCCATTAGAAGTGAACAAGAAAGACCAAATGTATCCTTCCACTCAAGCTCGTGTTACACCATAATTGAGCATTCCTTGTTGCTCCCACTCAATAATTAATAACACACATGGATGAAATCAGGGAAATCTAGAGACTTTAGTAGTTTCATTGACTTTGAGGTACCAAAAATATGATATTCAATGGTAATTTATGCTTTGGGTGAATCACTAGGCCCTTGAGTCAATCACATTATGGTATTTGTATAGTCCCTCCTAGTTGTCCAATGGATAAATGTAGTTTGGGAGGTGTGAAGAAATACCCTAGATCCATTTTATGCCTCCATGCCATAGTCAAATGTTAATTATTGTTCTTGTCATATTTTTCATATCCTAGAGAAAAGAATGACGAGGTCGATACTCCAATACTTGACATCTTTGACCAATTTTTTTCTCATAATGGTGAACTACCAACACTCATGAAAGTGTAGGTATGGAAACTATCCAATCTAATCATTGTTTCATGTGTTTATGATAAACTTTCATGAATGGTTTGTGGTAGTGTCAATCATTGAAATCTTCTACAATATCCAATTTACTAGGTTTAATGAATCTCTATATCTTAGGGAACCTTTATGGGGCACACCTAGATATTTCATGGTGTTAAAACCTATCACATCCTTCCCTAAGAAAAATTTGACATGGATCCTTATTTGTTTTATTTGTTGTACTAGTCACTTCAATGATTTTCACTTTGTTTGAAGCATAACACTAACACTCTTACCTAGATAGCCTCTATCTTTTTGCATTATCGTGCAAGTATCATTCTCTTACCCTTTCTCTCATATTTCCTTTATGATATCTTGTTCATATATAATTGTCATATCCTTTTCATGATAGATTATATTTATGACATTTACTTTCATAATCTAGTTTATATCTTACTTTCATAGTATTTAGACTTGATCATGTATCATTTTACAATCCAATTGTTATTTTACTAACATGGTAGTTGCACTTACCTCATTTCATAGTTTGTTAGACAACATGGGGTATTCCAACAGAGGAAGAGAACCTTTAATAACCACTCACAGAACCAGATCAAAGATAAACAAACTGATATTTTTGCATGGTAAAACCCCAATGTGGGAAAACATCCATGGCCCTAGCTAACATGGCCACTTGAGGAAATTTATTTATGCAAAATAAAAATATTTACAAGATATTTTATCACAATATATCATCAATGAATGACCCTCCATGCTCTTTAAATAAATCTCATGGTCCAATTGGGTGTTAATCCACAGATCAATGTAGCCATTAAGATCAAGGAGAATATGAGTTGTCAGATCACTCTATTTCTAAAACATATCATGACCATCGGATTACAAATGCGTACTAAAGAAAAACACTTTAACCTAATGACACATTATACTAAGTTTATATTAACTAACTCCTAAGTGTATAAATATCATAACATACTTTAGGTTCTTTGATTTTAATAGATAGACTTTCATTTCTCTCTTCCTAGTTGTTAAGCCATAGATATTGAGTTATTGCATTTTTATTGTTATATTATTGTTGTTTGTATTGGTCCGCTAGACCCTTTAATTGTAATTGTGCTCTTTATCTCTTATATATACCAAGGAGACCTAGTTTTAGTGAACATATCATCTTGCACATTTTTTGTATTGTAAAAGGAGGTTTCCCCCTTGAAGAGGCTTCTCATTCATTATTCTATTTATTTTGCAAAGTGTAGAGTTACTTCTCTTTATATTTTTATGATAATTTGGTATTTGATGCCTAACATTTGGAATCAAAGCATACGATCCTTGGGTTTTTCTCCTTTAAACAAGTCATCTTGGTATTTTTGCTATAACTTATTTTCTAGATAGTTTCAGACTATGAAATTTATTGGTATCCCGAGGAGACATAGTGAAGTACTTGTGGTAAATATTTCAATTTTTGGTTCACTAAACTTTTGGAGATATAGGCTATGGAAATTATTCCTTTTGACTAGTCCTAAAATTAGTCTCAAATGAATCATCTTAGTGTTTTCACTATAAAAAAAATTATGGGACATTTCAAATAGAAACTTTTTTGGGATATTGAGGAGACATAGCAAAGAACATAGGTTAAACAAATCAATTTATTGTTCACTAATTTCAAGTTGTAGGTCACTATACCTTTAAAAATATAAGCTATGGAAATCAAGGTTTTTGATTAATCCTAAAACTAGTCTCAAATAGGTGTTCTTGGTAAACCTGTCGTATCTAAAGCTAGAAAAGACAAAATTGAGTGCAACTAGTTCCTTTGGAAAGAATATATATTATAGTATTTTCATTCCAAATTTCAGAAGTAGATCTAAAAAATTGGACATGTAGAAGGTCATACAAGTGTTCTCTCTTGAAAGGACAAAAACAACAAGTTTTGAGGAAGTTGCCATAAATTTATCTTGGCACATTACAATTTAATCAAACATGTGGAATTATAGAAAATACATACCATGATACTGCAGATCAAAATTTAGACTTAGAGAGGTAAATGTTTTAGAGATGCTTCGAGAGAAAGCTTGGACAACAATATAGTCTACAAACTAGGTTTTTTAAAGGTATGTTAGTTTGAAATTAGCATAAATTTTGATTGGATGATCCACTTTTGGTGATTCAAAATTCATGATAAGAGAAAAAGGAGGAGTATTATTATTTTCTTGCATGGTAAAAGTTTCTGCAAAAATTTATACTCCTACTAAACCTCAATAGAACTCATGCATGATTCAAGAAAGTGAAGACTTAGGATACCAATTATCCCTATTGAGGAACCAATTTAATGAAATGGTTGATATCGTGTTGTAAAAGGTTGATTTGGAAATTCTACAAGTATTACTTGAAAGGGAAATGGATCGAAATATGGAATAATTACAAAATCCCATGGAATCCATGCTCTTACATACCCTAGATGAGAGGTTCCATAAAGATGATATTGTGATGCAAGGAAATCGTGAAAATAGGGAGGACATAATTTTTGAACCTTAGTCACATATGGGGAACATTTTAACAAATGTGGAGAAATAAAAATTGAGTCCAAGAATTATGATTATTGATCACTCAAATATCCACATCATCGGGGGTTCAACTCGACACCAAGGAACTACTTAATTTCCAAGATTGATATGAGGAAATTTGATGGTAAATATTCTATAAGATGGATATTCTAGATGAAGCAATTCTTCGTTCTACACTAAGTGCCAAATTTTCAAAAGATAACTCTTGAATCCTTGTATTTAGAACCTTATCAATTTTCTTGGTACCAATGGATTTGTGAATGAAAAAAGGATTATATTTTATTTTGGTCCATTTTTATGAATGAATTGATAGCACAATATGGGGATACAAAGAGAAACATATTCTTTATTCAAATGATACATATTTAGCAAAGAGGTCCAGTTACAAATCATATTCAACAATCCCAAAAGTTGAGTCTCAATGTAGAGAAAATTCTAGAGGATAATTTGTTAGATCTCTTTATGGTCACTTTAAAGGAGAATATTAAACATGAGGAAATTCTTCAAACCTAAATATATGGTGCATTCTTTCAGTGTGTCAAGGAGAGTGTAAGGTAAAAATATGGATACAAGAAGGGTGGACACTAAAAAATATAGAGAGCATCATATTACGTCTCCTAACCTTGCTCAAACTACAAGGTTGACGCCTCAACAAATGTATGAAAGAAGATAAAAGGAACTGTGTTTAAATGTGAAAATAAGTATAGTAAGGGGCATTAATGCAGTGAGAGGAAATTATTCTACATAGATTGTGAAGAGGAAGAAGATAAACAATTGTAGCCATCACAAGATCTAAAATTTGAAGAGAATAATCCAACAATATCTTGTCAAGAATTGGTTAGAATTATCACTCCTCAAACTCTCAAGATAGAAGGATATATACAAAACAAAAATACAATAGTGTTGATTTATTTTGGTAGTACCCATAACTTCATTAATTGCGAATTATCCAAACTTCTCAACTGCTTTATATATCTAGCACCATAGTTTCAATTAATTATTGCAAATGGAGGAATGATCAATTTTTCATGGAAGTACCATAATATTAATCTCACTACGGGGGAGAATTTGTACTGTCCCCATCCTCCCAACTAAGCCACACCACACAAAATTTTATTTTTCCTCTGATTATACCATTTATTAACTACATGCCTTGCATATGAAACAATTATGAAGAACCAACAATAACATGCACAACCATGCATAATTATGTATAGTTACAAAAAATATAACTAACATAAATATTCACTCAATAATCAACATGTAAACGCACATAAAATGACACTTATTTTTTGTTGTAAATCACCAACTGCATGCAGACCTCAAACGTTCCTCCCGACCATGTACTATGTTGTTCATACACTCTCAATAGTAGGTCACCCTCGATTTGGGGCTATGTCTCCACCAGGGCAAAGGCTACCTAAGCCAAACTAAGTTTTGGAAAATAGCTCAACAAAGACAGGCTTAGGTGCTAACTCCAACAACAATTCCTAGCTCACAACCTCTCATTCCCCATAGCATGTCCCACCCTAGGAAGTGTACCCCTTATTTTCTCAATAGTCCTTCAACTTTCCCACTTCCCTTCTAAGGCTTCAAAAACATGTTGAATAGGAATTCTCAGAGATCTATGGAACTTGGAACACAAGGTTTCTTAAGGATCTCAACACATACTATGCCAACACACATGGAAACCTATTCCCAAAAATTCTCTTTACCAAAGAGACTTCTCCACAAGCTTGAAAACATGCTTCTTCAACCCAAACCACCAAGGATTTACTAGGTAATCATAGCTTCATCTTGCACACTCCAACCCAGTTATGGATGATGGAAGTAATGGGTGAATGATTCACCATAATAAATTTGGAAAGAATGATGGAAAATACACTAATTTCCCCACACCATATATGAATGTGTCCATTTTTACACTTGGAAGTCATAGAACTACTTATCATCCACTTGGTAATTAGTTCCTTAACTTAGGAACTTGCGATAAAATCATTACATAATACTTTAGAACTTAAGAATAATATTATTTTATTCCTTGGCTTAAGCCCCCTTGACTTAGCCCCTTTTCTCAAGCCTTTATCCCCCTTTCCCTCTCATGGAGTCCTAGCTCCCCATACTATTTTGTTTGACTTGATTTGCAGTAGTGATGTATTTTATTAATATAATTTAGTGTGATTACATATTACATTTTTTAGGCTCACTGGCCTTTTAACTCATAGGCTCCTTGGCCTAAATCACACGTTCACTATGGCCTCAAAACATCCTATCTCACCAGGCTATAAAGAATATGTACATTTACAACTGGTTTTTCGCCTGGGGTATTACATTCCCATCCCTCTTATTTATGCACTATCCTTAGTGCATTATATACATATGTACAAACCAAATTCTTCAAATAGCTCCAAAAATATGTGGGTACTCTTCATGCTCCGATGTTGCATATTTGGGACTATAACAGGTCCACCGGAACTTTACCAACCCTATTGATCAATTCTAAAGAAGCTCGAATTTCCTTCCCTTCCCAATATACACACCGACTAAACTCATAAATCTCCTTGTTTCTCCACTTGAATAACATTCTAATCAATTACATGATTAGCATTACGCACATATTTTTTAAGAAAAGACACGTGAAACACATTATGTATTCACATGGATGCAGGAAGTACAAGCATCTATGAAACATGACCAATCCTTTCTAGGATCTCAAATGGTCCATAGTATGTTGCTACCAATTTTGAGAAGCTCCCCAATTTCATCAAAATCTTCTTATCTTTCACTTTCAAGAAGGCATCCTTGCCCACTTTAAATTCTTTGTGCGCTCTGCCTTTGTCTTCATAACTTTTCTTCCTGTCTTGAGAATCCTTTAAATTATGGTTTACTTTTCCCATCTGCTCTTCCATTTCTCTGATAAATTTTGGCCCAACCACTTATTTATCTACTTGGTTTCCTTGTCTCACTAGCATGTTGCACTTTCTCCCATACAATGCTTCAAATGGGCTCATCTTCAAAGATGTTTGATGCCGCTTATTATAAGAAAATTACACTAAATGTAGATAGTATTCCCATTTTGATGGCTCATCCATGAAACACATTCTCATCATATCTTCAATCACCTCATTGACCCTCTCTATTTTCCTATCTAATTATGGGTGATATGATGTGATGAAATTTAGATTTGTCCCAAATCCTTTAAATAACCCCTTCCAAAAATTTGATGTAAATTCAGGATCTCTTTCAAAAACAATTTCATTAGGCACACCATGTAGCCTAGAAATTTCTCTCATGTAAATATTTGTAATGTTAGCTACCTTGTAATTCAATTTCATTAGAATAAAATGAGTAGGTTTAGTTAGCTTATCCACCTCCACTATGATGGAATCATTTTGCTTCACTGTTCTGGGCAGCTTGGTGATAAATTCAATTGTCACCACTTCCCATTTCCACTCTGGAATGGGAAATGATTGTATAAAACTAGTTGGATGTATGTTCTCATCCTTTACCTTCTACATTATATACATATAGCTATATAATCAACCACCTCTTTCTTCATGCCAGGCCAAAAATATTGACTCTTAATAATTGCAATTGTTTTCTGGTAACATGGGTTCCCAACATAAGGCACATTATGCATTTTTCTCAGCACCATATTTTTCATCTCCTAAGATCTAGGAACATATACTCTACCCATGTACACCATTATTTCATCCTCTCTTAGCTCATAATCCTTAATTTTCTGTTGAAAATTACCTCCTTGTAATATTTCTTTTGTTTACACATAATGTTGATATGATTTTGCAGCTTCCAAAATTATATCTTTCAAAACATATTTTTACATGCTAATGGTTGTAACATGCATCTCATGCACCCTCCTACTGAGTGCATCATCCACATTGTTCCCCTTGCCTTTGATATGTTTTATATTAAAGTCATAGTCACTGAGAAATTCCAACCATCTAATTTGTATGGCATTCAAAGTTGGTTGTCCAAAAAAATATTTCAAACCATTATAGTTTGTCCTTAGCTTAAATAGTTTTCCCATAACATAATGCCTCCACATATTCAAGGCATGAACTATGAATACCAATTATAAATCATGGGTGGCATAGTGTATTTCATGTTCTTTTAACTTTCTTTACTCGTAGCATATCACATGCCCATTTTCGGTAACGACTCTTCCAAGCCCTTTCTTGCAAGCATCAATACACATAATAAAATACTCATTTGGATCAACAATCTTCAATATTGGTGCACTTGTTAATAAAATTTTCAAATGTTGAAATCTTTCTTCACATTCAAAAGTCCACTTGAACTTCACACCCTTCTTTTTCAAAGAAGTGATTAGATGTGCAATTCTTGAAAATATTTTCATTAATATTCTATAATAACCTACAAGTCCCATGAATGATATCACCTCTGAGACAATCTTTGATTTTGGCCATCCTTCAATGGATTTTATCTTCTCAGGGTCCACTTTTATCCCTTCCTCTGAAATGATATGGACCAGATAATGAATCTACCTCTGATAAAATGAACACTTTCTACAAGTAGTGATAAAATCAATACTTGTAGCACCATCCTCAAGTGTTTTTCATGCTCTTCTTCAGACTTAGAGTAGATAAGTATGCCATCCAAGAAGACAATGACAAAATTATCCAAGTAATTCTTGAAAATTCCATTCGTCACACACATGAAGACAAATCATGCATTTGACAGCCCGAATGGCACCAGTGTGAACTCATAATGTCCATAACTTGTTCTAAATGTTGTATTGCTGATATATTCATATTTAATTCTCACATGATGGTATCTTGACCTGAGGTCAATCTTGGAAAAATATATTTGCATATTTAGCTGATAAAAAAGATCATATATCCTTGACAAAGGATACTTGTTCTTCATAGTCACCTTGTTACGTTGCCTGAAATCAATTCACAACCTCAATATTCCATCCTTCTTCTTGAAAAATAACATTGGGGCACCCCAAGGTGACACACTTAGGAGTATATACCCATTCTTCAAAATTTCTTCAAGCATCATCTACAATTCTTTCAACTCTGGTGTACTCATCCTATAAGGATTATTGGATAATGGGGCATCTCCAGACATCATATTAATGAATAAATATATATCTCTCTTTGTTGGAAACCTCAATATCTTCTAAATACATCCTCATAATATTTCAATAATGAATGATTTTCACTACTTTGCACTTTATCCTTAGTTGCCTCTTCCATAAGAGCTGCATAAATTTGACATCCTTTTCTGAAACCTCTTTTCAGCTACAAGGATAAAATCTCTCTCATAGTTACTTCTGTTGGAATTTCCTGAATTGTTCTTAATTTCCCTTCTTCATCCAAACATGCGAAGGTATTGTTGTAGCAATCTAGGACAACATGATGCTTATCCAACCAATCCATACCAATTAGGCTCATATGAACCCAAATATATGATATTAAAATATTCTTTTGTGCTCAGTCCATTCATGTCCATTGGAAAATCCTTAACCAAATCATTGATTTTTCTTTTAGATGTGGTAGCTAACTGAACTAGCCAAGATTTCCCATGCTTGCTTCTTTGCAATTGAAATATTTCAACAATATTAGGATCTATGTAACTATGAATAACTCTTGAATCAATTAAAATAGCTATAGGTTTATCATTGATCTTACCTTCCACTTCAATCATATGAGATTGAAATTTATCTTGCTTTTTTTTCCAAGGCTACATAGATCCTTGGCATGCTTATGCACATGTCTTCAACTATATCAACCTATTGTACATTTTGAACATACTTCACTCTTTCTCCTCTGTGAGGGAAATCTCTATACATGTGATCTCCCTCAAAATCCCAACATTTAATAAGATTTCACCTTGGCCTTTTTCCCAATGTTTATGACAATATGGGATCATTTTGAGTTGGATTCCCTTGAGAACCATTTCTGAAGAATGGTGGATTTTTTCTCTACTCCATCTTAAATTTCTTCTTGTCATACCAATCCTTTTGGAAAGTTGGTCTTCCTCTATGTTGATCATAAAGGAACTTGGTTCTCCTTATTTCTTCCTCCAATGTCTTGGGATCATCATATTGTATCTTATCACTGAATATTGAAGGAAATCCACTCAAGAATCTTTGAATCTTGAATTTCTCATATTTGATGAAGTCAACATACCTCGATATCTCCAAGAATATTCTCTCATACTCATCCATGGTCATGCTTCTAGGCTTGAGTTCAAATAAATCCTTCATCTTCCTGTCATAAAAATTTGTGGAAAAGTATTTCTTCTGAAAATATTTTTTGAATTGCCTCCAAGTGATATTCTTCTCATCAATGTTCTTTAATTGAACTAGTTGGTCCCACCACATTGATGTTTTTCCCTTCAGCTGGTAAATTTTTATTCTACCTTCTGCTTGTGAGGAATAACTATGCAATTAGAAATACTTTATCATCCCTAACATCCAATCCTATACATATTCATCTTTCCTATGCTCACCATCAAAGGTAGGAGGTTTTATCTTTATCATCTCCCCTTGTAGCTCATCCACTCTAGACCTCCTCGTATGCTTTCTAATAGGATATAAATTGGACTACTTTATACTCTTATAACTGGGTGTCTTGGTGAGTGATGCTAATTTCTACCAACACTTCTATATTCTTCCTTTTTGACATGATATCTGTGATCCCTTGACTTGCTTGAATCTATCTCCTTATCCACCTTCTTCTCTATCCTATCCAAGCTTTGCAATAGCTTGATGTTGAAGCCATCTTGTTGCTCCTGAGATTTCATAAGATTATCATTATCAACTTTATACCTCATCACATCTCTTTGAATAATATTTATAGTCTCTACCAAATTTATGCTCTCCTCTTTGCCTTCTTTGTGCCCATTTTATTATGTTCCTACATTACCCATGCTGACAAACAATCCCTTGACTTCATCTTCATGGTTGTAAGTTATCTATGCATCTTCCATGTTTTGGTCTCTCTATTGAATTCTACTTTGTTCTATTTTTGTCCTTAATTTTTCAAAATGTGCATGCAATAGGATTTTTTAGACAAAATATATCAACAAATCTATAAAATTGTGCATAGTTATTCCCAAGTGCACCATAATTCTTCTTTATGATTGCTTGTGAATTTTGTTACTCAATTCACATTTCTGGGTAAATATATGGATTCCTCTATCCAATACCTTTCCAATAACTATCTCCTCGCTCAATTTTGAATTCTAAGCAGCAAGTTATAGTCATCTGAATATTGTTAATTTACCCCTTTTGTACACCTTTCATTCTAGTGTAATTAATCCTAGACACCAACTTTTGCCACTTGTAGAAGAAAATATTTCAGGAACCGAAGAAAGTTTTGTATGAGACATAGTTAATAAAGATGACAACAAATTCATATCAACTCTTATATTGTCAATTTGATGCTCTAGTAAAAAAAACAACAATCTAGAAATGACAACTTTGTCCTTTTTCACCCCTTTTTCTAGACTTGGATTTTTTTATCCAAATTAGATATATCCCAAACTGTGCACTTCTGGAAAAAGTTCACTAAACCAAATTTTTCTGGCTTGATGGGTATACAAAATTTTGAGTACATAAATTTTTCCATATTTTCCATCTGGGGACCCTTTTCCTCCTCTAAAAATCCCCAAAATCCCTAAAAAGTGGCCCAAAATAGTGGATTTTTCCCTATTTTGGCACCACCACTCCAAAATCCCTAGAATCAGTCTAATCCCTTCACACAGTATTTTCATGTCTACTTTCCTGACACTATGTATAAGTTTCAATAGTAATTATGCTCCTTCCACTAAGCTTAACTCTAATATTCAAAAACATGTAATTTTCATTTTTTTGGAAAATCATAGCATAATTGGCCAGCCACCCTCTCTAGTATTTCTATATCCCTCCTTACTATGGAAAAAACCCAGAATTTTCATCTCAATATGAATTAGTATTCTCCAATTATGGCCAAAATAAGAAAATGGCTCTAGACTTCTTTTTTTAAAACTGTAGGACAATTTTGCTTGTGTGGCATATTTTTTAATGTGGATGTTGATGTGGAATTATAGATCCACATGGAACCCTGAGATGATTCCTTGTCATCCTCCTAGCCTACCTCGTCAGCCTTTAACACCTTCTCTCTCTTCTATCTCCTCTCCCTTATCTCTCTTTCTCTTTTCGATGGCCTTAGAATTTAATAAACTAATAATATTTTACAGGCCCCACCTGCCCATCTAGAAAACCTCTGACCTTGTATGGGACAAGGGTCCCACCTTGAATGTCAACTTATACGTGGAACCCCTTCATTGGTTGCAGGAATGGGCGGGTCCCATCCCGCACCTTTACATTGGCACACAAACTTACATTCCTCCATGATCCAACGATGGATATTATGAGAGATTAACAACATAGAGGCCATGTCACATCCCAAATGTGTATAAGGTTTAACACACCCCTTGGGGTGTGATATTCCAAATCCACTTGCTACGTGGCATGATTTTAATGGTATTGCATCATATAAGGTCCTGGGAAAAACTACTTTGTTTCCCATGTGATAGTGGTTTATGGTATCAGGTTATGCCACCATGCTCATGTGGCTCACATGTCACCTACATGACCCACCACATACACTACAAAATCTTCACCGTGCCACCAATTTCCACCATGCACCTTCCATTGTGGCATTCCAAGTCACCTTTTCCACATCATGGTACGGAAAATTTACCCAAATTTTCTGAAATTTCCAATTTTTACAATTTTTTCAAAAAAACATAATTTTGAAATTTTTGGTCGAGTTGCCATGAAAATATGTAATTAACCTCCCTGTGGCCAATTCTAGTTCTCCAATCTGACCAATTAGCTCCATGCATGATTGTTTAATATTTATGGCCATGAATTCCCCTCGACTTCACTCAAAAATTGGGGATTTTTACTCAATTTCGCCATGGCTGTACTATAACTCCAAAATTTGACCAACTATAGGCCTGAAAATAACCAAACATAGGTTAAAATTTGGGAATTTTAACTACTGGGCTCAAATTCCTCATGAATTTCCCCCAATTTCATGGGAATAATTTTGGCAAACATGTTACAAACATCCTTTGAGATTTAATTTATGCAAATTCAACTTCTGTGTGCTGAAAAATGGACCATGCTAGCTCAATATTGAACCTGTGGCTCTATTACCACAATGTAATGTCCCCAGCCTCCCAATTGAGCCATACCACACAAAATTTAATTTTTCCACTGATACCATTTATTAACTATATGCCCTACATATGCAGCAATTATGTGGAACCAGTAATAACATGAACAACCATACATAATTATGTATAGATACACAAAATAGAATTAACATAAATGTGCACACAATAATCAACATGTAAACACACATAAAAGGACACTTATCTTTTTTTGTGAATCACCAACTGCATGCAGAGGTCAGAAGTTCCTCCCAGTCATAGACTATGTTGTTAATACACTCTCAACAATATGTCACCCTCGAGCTATGGATATGACTCCACCAGAGGAAAATGAGACCTAATCCAAACTTAGGTCTAGAAAACAAATCAGCAAAGATTGTCTCAAGTGCCAAATCCAACAACAGTTCCCATCTCACAACCTCTCATTCCCCATAACATGTCCCACCCTAGGAAGTGTACCCCTTCTTTGCTCAATAGTCCTTCCACTGTCCCACTTCTGTTCTTGGGCTTCAACAACTTGCCAGCCAGGAAGTCTCAG
Organism: Picea sitchensis; assembly: GCA_010110895.2. NCBI lineage: Eukaryota > Viridiplantae > Streptophyta > Pinopsida > Pinales > Pinaceae > Picea > Picea sitchensis. Next base: position 161,493 of record SNQJ01S0041941.1, read on the forward strand.
AACTCTATGAAACCTAGAACACAAGGTTTATCACGGAGCTCAATACCTACTATCCCAACACATAGGGAAACCTATTCCCAACAATTATCTTTACCAAAGAGAACACTTTGTAGGATTGATAATATGCTTCTTTAGCCCAAACCACCAAGGATTTACTAGGTAATCACAACTTTAGATTGCACACTCTAGCCCAGGTACATACAATGGAATGAATGGGTGAATGATTCACCATGATGAATTGGGAAACAATGATGGAAAGTACACTTAGTTCCCCACGTTATACATGCATCTGCCCTTTTTTACACTTGGCACTCAAGGAACTACTTTCCCCCCGCTTTGTAATTTGTTCCTTCACTTAGGAACTTAGGATAAAATCATTATATAATACTTTATAACTTAAGAATAATATAATTTTATTCATTGTCTTAATCCCCCTTGACTTATCCCCTTTTCTCAATCCCTTGGACCCCTTTCCCTCTCGTGGAGTCTTATCCCCCCATACTTTTTCATCTGACTTGGTCTACAACAGTGATGTATTTTATTAATATAATCAAGTGTGATTACATATTACATTTTTTAGGCTCATTGGCCTTTCAACTCATAGGCTTCCTGTCCTAAATCACATATGCACTATGTCCTCAAAACATCATATCTCACCAACCTATAAAGCATATGCACATTTACAAATGGGGTTCAACCTGGGGTATTATAGAATTTATTTGATATTCCAATTATTGCAATCCAAATGGATGGTGTCAATGTTTTGTTAAGGGTTCAATGGTTACACTCATTAGGAATAGTGGATCTTAATTTTTAGAAACTTTTCATGACATTTTTCTTGGAAGGAAGGGAAATTGAACTCAATGATATCCAATGGAAACCATGTAAATTGATAAGCTCTAACATCATGAAAAAATTTCTAAACTAGGTAAACCATGGTGTATTTTCACAATTGTATGCACTAGGTGTTCAAACATCTATATCCTCTACTCCCATGGATCTCAAAAACATTATCAACAATATTTCCAAGGTATTTGGAGATATACCTAAGGGTATTCCACCTACTCAAGATCATGACCATGTTATTCATTTGTAATCAAGAAGTGTACCACCCTAAAAGTAGGCCTTATAGGTACCCATATGCAAAAAAGAGTGAGACTGAGCATATGGTTCAAGAAATTCTTGAGGATAGCATCATTCCAGTTATCCAAAGTAATTTCTCTTCACCAGTGGTGATGGTTTACAAAAAGAAAGGTTTATGGCGTATGTGTCCTAATTATAGAGACCTCAACAAAATGACCACTAAAGCTAATGTTCCTATCCTATCATTAATTAATTATTATATGAATTGCAAGGAAATATTTTCTTTACCAAGTTGGATATTCATTATGGATATCATCAAACAAGAATGTGGCAATAATACATCCCCAAAACAACCTTTAGAACACATGACTTGGTCAGTATAAGTTTTTGGTGGTGTCATTTGACTTTAATGATGCACCTTCCACATTTCAAAGCTTGATTAATTATATTTTTAAACCCTTCCTCAGAAAATTTGTGTTAGTATTTTTTGATGATATAATAATCTACAACAAATCTAGTGAAGAGCATGTACAACATGTTGACATGGTCTTAACACTATAGGAAAAACAACAAATATATGTGAATCCTTCAAAGTGTTCCTCCGGGGTTCAAGAAGTGGAATATTTGGGTCATATTGTATCTCATGAAGGTGTCAAAGTGGATCCTAACAAAATTAAAGCTATGATGGAATGGAAAATTCCCAAAACATTTAAGAATATTAGAGGATTCTTAGGATTGACAAGCTCAGTAATGCTATTTTGTTAAGAACTATGGTGAAATATGAGCACCTCTAACAACGTTATTGAAAAGGAGGAATTCTCCTAGACTCGAGAAGAAACCAAATCTTTTGAAAAACCTAAGGAGGATGTGTGTACAACTCCTTTCCTATCCATGCTTGACTTCACAAAAACCTTTATTGTGGAGTGTGATTCCTCAAGGCTAGAATTGGTGCAATTGTAATGGAAGAAGGAAGGTCCCTTTCCTTTGAAAGAATCCATATTAAAGGAAATAACTTACTCAAACCCATTTATGAAAATGAAATGTTGGAAATATTACATGTAGTTAAGAAATGGAATCCTTACCTAATGGGAATACACTTCAAGGTAAAAAAATATCATGATAGTTTGGAGTACTTCTTGGAACAATGATTATATTCAAAAGAAAAACAAAAATAGGTTACAAATATGTTATGTTATGAATTTGAAATTATCTACAAAAAATGAAAACCAAATGTGGTGGTAGTTGCACTTTCAAAGAAAGAAGAAGACACACAGGACTTACTATATGTTATTTCCATTTCTCAAACACACAGGACTTACTATATGTTATTTCCATTTCTCAATCTAATTAGGTGGAAGAAGCAAGGATGGAATACAGCCATCACAAAAAAGGCATGCAAGATCATTCAACAAACACAAGAGTACCCAAGGAATTACATAAATTTGTGTGGAAGAATGATCCACTATGGTATCGTGGTCACCTATATTTATGTAAGGATTCCCAAATCAAATAGGATATCATTTGGAATTGTACACTTCTCCCATAGGAGGACATTTAGGGTTCCTAAAAATCCACCACAATATCAAGAAGGATTTTTTCTAGGTGGGTCTTAAAATTGATGTTCAAAGTTTGTGGTTGGAATGCCTATTTACCAATACAATGCTAGAGAGACAACCAAGACCCCAAGTCTCCTACAACCATTATCCATGCCATGTCAATGTTGTGAAGAGGTCTCAATGTATTTTATTATATGTATTCACCCAATTCCAAAGGAAATAATTTCACCATGGTAGTGGTGGATTGATTCACAAATTATGCCCATTTTTTATTTGTGTATCATCCTTTTAAACAAAGTACAATAGCTACAACATTGATGGAAATAGTATGGAAGCTACATGGTATCCCCAAGATTATTTTAAGTTATAGAGATCCAATTTTCACTATTAATTTTTTGCATCAATTTTTTTACTAAATTATTTTCTTGTTTGGGTATTCAATTGGCTCACAACAACTTAGATTACCATCCTCAAAATAATGGGAAAATTGAGATTGTGAATAAATTTCTAGAATGGTATCTTCATTTATTTTCATCTAATAAACAAATGCAATGGGTCAAATGATTTCCCTTAGTAGAATGGTGGTACAACACATCCTTCCATTTTTCATAAAAATGTCCCCAATTATGGAACTTTATGGCTATCAACCTCCATCCATCACATCACCCTTGAGAAGGAAATTGAAGGTTTAATGTTAGAGTCCTACACTAACCCCCTTACTTAGATACTTTATTAATGTATGAAGCCAACTTCCTTGAATAAGGCCCATTGAATAGTTAGTTAATAGTCACTCATTGTAAAAAGGGTCATTTTCACTACTAAGGCCCAAATTAGTTGGTCGTCCCTCATTATAAGGGACCCATTAGTAGTTAATATTTTCTATGGATAGTTATATATTGAGTACGAGGTTATTTATTGTTTTCTCAAGAATTCTTATTGTATTTGAAGAATTTCTTTTGGAGGTTTCCCCCTTGAAGAGGAAAGTGAAAATAGCTCTCTATTTTCACTTATCAAAGAGATATTTCTTAGGGTTTATCTCTCTTTTCTCTTGTGTTCTTGGGTTTTTCACTATATTTTATGGATTAGAACTCTTTCTTGGGCACAAAGTGGAATTGTTTTTCCATTTTGCTAATTTTTTACAAGAAATAAAAAAACACAAAAGAATTCAGGTTGATTTATAAAACTTTATGTGCAAAATTTGGAGAATATGTCCCTATATATGAATTCCTCTTGAAAAAATACACAATTTCAAAAACAAATCGTCCAAAATGGACTCCAATAAGTGGAGATATTGTTTATTTAAAATCAACCTTTTTTTAGGGGTTTTTTTTGGACAGTTGTGAATTTCAAAAATTGGATATCTTTTGATAGAGTGCATGGATTTAATTCAAACTAGTGTTATTATATCCAAAGAAGATATGGAATTTCATAATTGGGGTGATAATATCCAATCCAAAAAGTATAACATAATTTGTGATCATTTTACATTTTTGGCGTCAAACCCTACCTTGCACAAGTTATTTTTCTGGTGATTTTAAGAGTTTTTTCTTGGGTTAGCAAGGTCATAAATTTTTTAATTTTTTTTAGAGACTTGTTCCGACATATTTATATAAGATGTTGATATTTCATTCAACGAGTAAAAATGAGGTAGGGAAGAACACACACAGGAAATACAAGTGGAATCATGTTGTTGGAAACCCTTGTAACCCCTATAGTACCCTTTTGAGTAGTATCGCATCATACCGTACCTGCATATAGAATCTTACTTCCACGTACCCTTGTTTATATAGGAATTTCCCTAGGTATACCTAAAACCAACTTTACATAATCTTATCGACCATCTTGTTTCTATAGTACACCAAGAACAGTACTTGAGGAGATAACTCTATCACCTAGGTAGTCGAATTGTATAGCTCTCCTTAATTAGTTCCCTGAGATATTAGGATGACTACTACTATTGGATCTCGTGAGAATATCAGAGAGCTATATCACCTGACACTCCTTTATCCTCAATACTTGGTCACCTTTTTTTGTGAGCTCATGTATGGTGGATGTCTATAAACCACCTTATACCAAATCCCTAGAAAATATGGCCACTTGCTCTACTACCAGTCAATTGGATCAATTGGAGACTCAAGTTATGACTCTTAATCAATAGCTTCTAGGAATTCAATGGTCTATAACTAGTTGGGATCAAAAGTTCGATCATAAGTTGGATGATAATTTGGCACCTCTGAAAGATTATGGCATACCAAAAGTAGAACATTGGACTACACATCACATTGAGCCACACCATGAAGAAACTTCTAACTCAAGACTATTTATCCACTCACAACCCTCTTCGAGTCTTCACAAAAATATGCCAATGGATAATAACATATCAAATTTATCTCCTAAGGTGGACCTTACCAAGTTTGATGGTTATAACCCATCAAGATGGATTACCCAGATATACCATGACTTCTCCCTCTAGGGAATTAATGATGATATGATAAAACTCAAGGTGAGGTTCTTGTATCTAGATCTAGAATGATGGAAATGGTGGGAATGGCACAAGAAATCTTGTGTGGGCTATATTTTCTAGAGTCAACTTGTTAAATCTATCTATGCACGTTTTGAGAGATATACTCACTATTTGGGGTGACTTACAAAGTTACGTCAAACAAGTTCAGTGACATACTTTATCACATCCTTTGAGAAATTATCCATCCATATAGAGAAATTAACAAATTATTTCTATAAATAATGTTTCATTAATGGCCTCAAGGAGGAGATTCAAGCACAAATTATAATGCATCATCCTACTACACGGTTGGAAGAAACTCTAAGGACCTTAGAAGCATAGACAATTATCAATGCATAATCAAAAACAAAAAAAAAATTATTCCACACAGTCGTCCTCTCCAAGGTACTTCCCCAAGCACAAATCCTACTTATCCCTTGAAAGTACAAAGGTTGTCTCCAATGAAAAATAGAAGATCGCCGAAGATGGGGATTTTTTATAACTGTGATTAAAAATATGCTCTAGATCATTGGTGTAAAGAATAGAAATTGTTCCAAATTGATATGACCACTCAGGCCTTGACCAAAGACATAAGTACTAAAGAGACATTATAATTACAATTTGAAGACACCAACACTCAAAATAAAGTATACATCCATCCTTCATTCTCTCATGAAGAACCACTCATTTCCCTGCATGCATTATCAAGCATTTCAAATCCACAAAACTTGAAACTCATGGGTTGCATCAAACACAAAAAAAATCATATTCCTAGTTGACAGTGGAAGTACTCACAATTTCATCCACGAGAGAGTGGAAGAAGAAACCCATCATTTTGTACACCCAGTGCACAAATTTCAAATCATGATTTCCAATGGAGGTATATTGAAATGTGGGTGCTGATGTGAAAATTTCAAACTACATATGGGAGACTATCAGCTCAAAACCCATATTTTTTCCTTCGATATGGGTTAGTGTGATATTCTAGTATTAGGGGGAGAATGGTTACATATGTTGGGACCAATCACAATAGATTTCAAAGACCTCTATATGATTTTAACTAAAGAGGGTCATGTACACACCCTTTGTGGGCTTCAGGTAGGCTCCCCTAAAACAATCATCGCTCTTTGTATGGAAAAGTTATTAAACAAAGGACACTCTAACATTATTACCCAATTTAATTCCATACAAGTTATGGATAACCTAATACAATAAATCCACCCAAACTTGTAACTAGTACTTGACAGACATAATTAGGCCTTTAAGACACCAAAGGGTTTACCTCCTTCTAGAGGAGAGCATGACCATGGCATTCCCTTGATTCCAAGAATTCAACCACCAAATGTACATCCTTATCGACACACTTTTTCACAAAAGAATGAAACAAAAAATATCATTCATGAGCTATTGGAGGAAGAGGTTATATGTCCCTATACAAGTCCTTATTAATCACCAGTAGTCATGGTATTAAAGAAGGAAGGAACTGGGCACATGTGTCCTAATTTTCATGCTCTCAATAAGTTGAGAATCAAGGAAAAAATTCCTATCCCTATTATTGATGATCTCCTTGGTGAACTTCATGAAGAAATATTTCTCAATAAGCTTGATCTATGTTCATGATGCCACCAACTTAGGATGAAAGAGGTAAAATTCCCAAAGACAACCTTCAAACCACAAAAAGATCATTATGAGTTTATAGTGATTCCTTTCATCCTTTTCAATGCTCCGTCCACTTTCTAGAGTCTTGTGAACAAGATTTTCAAACCCTTCCTATGAAATTTTGTGATATCATTCTTCGATGATATCTTCATCTATAGTAAAGCATGGAATAACACATAGAGCATGTTGATAAATCCTTTCAACTCTTAAGAAGCAACAATTATTTGTGAAGTGATCCAAATGTGCTTTTGGGGCTCCCATGTTTGAATATTTGTGTCACATTGTAATTAAGGAGGGAGTACGAGTTGATATCAAGAAACTAGTGGCTATCCAAGATTGTCACTGTCTCAAAACACTAAAAACAATTGAGGGGATTCTTTGGAATTACAGGCTACTATAGGATATTTGTGAAAACTTATGTCAAAATTGCAACTCACATAACTTCACTTATTAAAAACAATTTCTTTGTTTGGATTGAGGTAGAAACACAAGCATTAATTGCTTTAAAGGATGCCATGTGCACTACTCCATTGTTAGCAGTACCTGACTTTAATAATATTTTTTTCCTGGAATGGGATGCTTCAGGGAGATGTCTCAGACTAGTATTAATGCAAGAAGGAAACTCCTTGGCATACACCAGTAAACAATTGTGTGACCACAATTTTGGAAAACCCACATATGAGAAGGAAATAATGGCTATCCTCCATGCAGTGGAGACTTGGCACCCATATATCATAGGGAGGCATTTTCATATAAATACTTACCATCATATTCTCAAGTACTTACTTGAACAATGGTTTTCTTCACTAAAGAAACATAAACCAGTTACTAAGATGTTGGGGTGTGATTATGAGATCATATATAATAAGGATAAAGAGAATATTGTGGTTAATTCTTTATCCAAAAAATTCAAGGAGGATGGGTCACTCCTTTCCTTATCATTATCAAGTCTAGGATGTCCCAAGGAGGACCACAAGTAATGGATAAAAAATAGTACTTTAAGGAAGCTCATCCAGTGGTTTCAGGTATACACCAACCCACCTAAAATTTATACAAGGAAACAATATATGTTGTGGTATAAAGGGTGTAATTTTATGGAAAACGATTCGACCATAAAATGATAAATCTTAAAGGATCTAGATTCATCATTGATAGCCAGTCACTTTGGATTTCATAAAACCTATGAAAGAACTAAGTGTTCATTCTTCTGTAACGGCATGAAAATAGATATCCAAGACTTTGTAGCATCCTATGAATCTTTCCAAAGAAACAAGGGAGAGACAGTGAATATACCAAGGGAATTGCAACTATTACCAATCCCAACATAGTTTTGGACATAAATTTCAATGGATTTTATCATGGGACTCCCAAAAGAAGGAAACAAATCAGCCATCTTTTTGACAATTTTTCATAATTTTACCATTTTTGTTCCCTAACCCATCCTTTAACTCCTTAATTAATGTCTCAGGGATTCATGGATCATATATTTAAGCTACATGGTATGCCCACTTCCATTGTGTCGAATCGAGACCCCAGATTCAGTAGAAAATTTTAGCAAGAACTAGTTAAACTCCAAGGTACATAGTTGAATGTGAGAACTAAATATCATCCTCAAACTCATGGTCAGATAGAAGTGGTCAACAAGTTCCTAGAAACCTATTTGATATGTTTTTCTTCCAAAATCCACACCAATGGACACATAGGCTTCCCCTTTCCAAATGGTGGTACAACAACACTTACCATGGAGCTACCAAAATGGCACAATATGAATATATTTATGCCCAAAAACACCTATCAATAGCATCATGTGTACTAGGAACCTCCAAGGTTCATGCAATAGATAAAACACTTCACACCATAGAATCCATTATCCATATCTTCAAGGAAAAATTGTTCATGGCATAAAATCGAATGAAACAACAAACTAATCAACACAGATATAAATGCTCTTTTAACGAAGGGGATCAAGTGTTTCTTTTTATACAACCTTATAAATGAACATCACTCAAAGATAAAATTCCCCAAAGTCTATCTCCCAAGTCCTATGGCCCTTGTCACTTTCAAATCTTACAACACACTTGTTAGGTGACCTACAAGCTGGCTCTCCCAACCCACTCCAAGATTCATCCAGTCTTTCATGTGTCATGTTTGATTAATTTTGTGGAATAAAATTGAAAAGTGAATAACAAACTACCAAAACTTGACGAAGAAGGTTCCATTTAGCTTGAGCAAGAAGCAATATTGGATTCCAAGGAGGACTATTTTATTTAGTGCACAATCAAGGAAGTATTGATCCAATGGAAAGATATGCAACTAGAAGATGCCATATGGGAACCGGTAGTGATTCTATAACAATTTCCTCACCTTCATCCTTGAGGACAATATTGTTTTCGAAAGGGGATGGCATGTTAGGGTCTTACCCTAACCTCTTACTTAGATACTTTATTAATGTATGAGGCCACCTTCCTTGAATAAGGCCCATTAAATAGTTAGTTAATAGTTACGCATTGTAAAAAGGGGTCCTTTTTATTAATAAGGACCAAATTAGTTGGTCATCCCTCATTATAAGGGTCCCATAAGTAGTTAAAATTATCTACGGATAGTTATACATTGAGTAAAAGGTTATGTATTATTTTTTCAAAAATTGTTATTGTATTTCGATCATTTCTCTTGGAGGTTTCCCATGTTGGAGAGGCAAGTGAACATAGCTTTATATTTTTTCTTATCAAAGAGATGTTTCTTAGGGTTTATCTCTATTTTCTCTTGCATTATTGGTTTTTTCACTATACTTTATGTTAATTTTATGAAGTTTTTGGGTTAAGAACACTACGTTCAAGTAGTGGAGGACCACATAGAGAACGAACAAGAGGTTCTCCAACTATTGAAGGACAACTTGGCTATAGCACAAAATAGAATGAAACAACAAGCAGATCAACATAACGGTGAAAGGGAATTTGAAGTGAGGGATTTGTTATTTCTGAGGATACAACCATACAAATAGATATCCCTCAAGCAACAAAATAAGGACAACAAATTAGCATTCAAGTATTATGGTCCCTATAAGGTGTTGTAGAGGATTGGAATTATGGCTTACAAGTTGGATTTTCCTCCATATTTGCATGTACATCCAATCCTCCATTGATCTAGGTGAATATTGATGGCCACCCTCCTCTTCCACTAACTCATCATGGTTATCCATCTTGGTCACTTTTTTTATGATTTTTAGATACTAAACTTCTACAACCTTTTTGAGGCAGTAAATGATGTTTTTTGGCCATTCAAGGGCCAAGGGTGGCCATGGTTTTCCTTATCCCTCCAACAATTGTGGTTATCAGTTATATATCTTCAATGAGCTATTGTGCACCCCAAAAGGAGATTGTATGCAAACATTGCACCCCCAAGAAGTTGGTGTATCAACTAACCACCTTAGGGCCTACAAACGTTTTGGTGATTCACCTCCTAGGGTTAGGGTTTTGGACCATTGGGGTTCTTTATTGATGTTAAAAATCCATTGTTTCATCCTCTTGTGATATATTTTTGCGAATGAGTGTAGTTGACATCTCTCCCCTCAAAGATAAGATACCTCCATTCTATATAGTTTGTTTTATATAGTATTGTGTTATTTCATTCATTAATAGAAGTTGGGTTTCATTGTATTACTTTTATTTCCACTATATTTTTGTGTTTTTTTCATTTCGTTCCCTATACAATTTGTATCAGAGAAATCTTATCCTTGTTATTTCTCAGTGCATGTCCCCTACAAGTTTAGGGTATAGATATTTGGGTCTTAAGCTAGTTTTACTTGAGTTCGACTACTCTCATAGACCCATGCAGCCTCCCATGGTGGAAGAAAAGAGATATTATGAAGTAGGATATCCTTTCAAGATGTTTCTTGAGGAAGTTCGCATGTGATAGAGGAATGATATGATGGATACCTTTTCCCATATCCTTCGATGAACACCAATGATGGGTGAGGCACCCTCAATAAGTATCCATTTTAGATATATGACACCCTTCAAGGTACAAGTTAACTTTGACATCCCTATATTTGAAGGATAAATAGATGCAGATTCTTTGGATAAATGGTTAAATCTGCTAGAGGGTTATTATTTTATTCAAAAAAAAATCAACAGTGAAAATATCACGTTCGCACTCCTTAAAACCATTCCCCGTGTCAAATATTGGTGGGAAGGTTATTGGAAGAGACATAACAAAGATGAGTCTATGAAAATTGGTAGAAGACCCATTTAGGAATCCTTTGTTGATTCCCTTGAGGAGGAATTCTACCCTATTGGAAATTATGATGACCAGTACATAACATGGACAACTGTGAGTCATGAGAGAGACAAAACGGTGTCAAAGTACACCAATATATTCCATACCTTACACTCAAAGTTGGTTGTTAGAGACTCTAAGTGACACTTGGTTCTGAAGCACCATAGTGGCCTTCACAAGTACATCCAAACATAGATGGATTCTTGGAAATCTCCTCGATAGGAGATGTTTATTGATACATTGTCAAAATTGAGTAGAAATTCAAGAAAAGGAATGATCAGGAGTTTAATTCTACCAATCTACCACAATAGAATCATGGTAAAGGAATCCCTAATTCACAAAACAAGGGACATAGTAAGGAGATCCAACCTCAAGACAACTATTCCAAGCCACAAGAAAATAAGGGTAATGGGAATTTGAAGAATGACACTCTAAGGTGGTGTGAGTTCCACAAAATCCCTTGGAACAACACTAATGGATGTCACTTGAAACAATCATTTTTGGATGAGCTTAAAGACAGAGTTAGACCCTGGCTCTGAATTTAATTCAGAGCAGGATAAGGGAAATTAGATCATCGGTGCAGAACCCAATGCTACCATCACAACTACAAGAATCCAACTAGAAGAGTCAAAGGAGTTTATGAGGGGGAGTGCATCTTCCCTTCAAAAATGTGGGTGAAGGGTACCCCACTACATTTCATTATTGATAGCGGGAGATAGAAGAACCTAATATCATCCAAGGTCATAAATAGATTGAATATGTCGAAAATGACACACCCCCAACCATACACCATAATTTGGTTGAGATAAGGATGATACCTTTGTGTCAGCAAACAATGTCACCTATCATATGGAATCAATCCCTTCAAAGATGACGTATTGTGTGATGTTTCCACACTCGAAGTTTGTGATATTCTTTTGGGACAACCATATATGTGGAAACATCATGATGTATATGAGTCTAGACCTTTTAGTGCCATTGTTACTTTGGGAATATATATCTATAGGATACTCGATGGCATTCCAACTACTGCAGTCTCTTTGATCACAACCAAGAAATGTAGTAAGGTAATATCCCAAACTCGTAAAATTTTCCTCTTCCCGGTTCACTATGAAGGTGAACGAAAATTCACCATGACATCAACAAGCCCTGAAAAGGGTCTCACTGCATAGAAAAAGAAGGTGGAAAATGTAGTGGAACCATACAGATATATCTTCATCTCACATGTTTGGGTACATATACACTACCATGTCAAGCATTCAATTAGTTTGATACATGGTGTGCCTTTACCTAACATCCTAGTATACATGTGTTCTCCCATGGAAAATGAAGAAAACAAATGCTAGATTCAAGAGTTAATTCAAAAAGGGCACATTCTACCAAGCTCCTTACCTTGTGGGAGAATGATTATGTTGGTATGAAATAAATATGGGACATGGAGACTACGTATTGATTACAGAGATCTAAAAAAAATCACAGTCCATAAGTGTTATCCCATTCCTTGAATTGACGACCTTCTTGACCAAATCAGGGGTTTCAAGTACTCTAGTAAGATTGATCTGAAGTCAGGATACCACTAGGTACCAATAAAGAAAACCAATGTATGGAAGACTTCCTTCAATTCTAAAGAAGACCTTTTTGAGTGGTTGGTCATGTCTTTTGTATTGACTAATTCTCCAACAACTTTCATGAGGATGATGGGTGAAATCATACGGCCATTCACCAATTATTTCATGGTAATATATCTATATGGCATCCTCATCTTCAGTAAAACTTAGGTAGAACATTTGCAACGCATTCAAAAGGTCCTCAGAACTCTATGGTAGAACAAGTTATATGCTAGTCTACACAAATGATCATTTGGCATGTAGAGCATCCAATATTTGGGATACATCATGGATGAACATGGTGTGCATGTGCATCCATCCAATATTGAAGTCATTCATGACCCCAATGACTCTAACTGAGCTCTGCAATTTCTTGGGCCTTACCAAATTCTATTGCAAGTTTGTGTTGGGGTTCTGTCATGTTGCTTGACCCCTCAGCCACATCACCAAGAGTGATTCCAAGGACAATTTTTTTTTTCCGAGTCACAAAACAAAATATTTGATAATTTCAAACACCACTTATGTTCAGCATTTGTCCTCACCTTTTTAGATATGCAACAACCCTTTGAGATTGAGATAGATGATTTCGAATATGTAGTTGATGCATTCCTCACTCAGCATGGACATCTAGTGGACTACCATAGTGAGACACTCAGATGTAGTCTAAAAGTACCCCACCTATGATAAGGAGATGTAATCCATTGTACAATATTGCGACCAATGGAAGCATTACATTCTCGAGAAGGATATCATCATTGACATTTATCACAAGCCCCTATAGTTCATATAAATGAAAAGAAATTTACAAAATGACTGCCACTAAAATTGGTCCACCTACCTACAATATCTCCACATGAACAATAAATACAAGAAGGGTGGTAGAACCAACCAACTCATTGATTGCCTCATTCAACCTCCACTTGCATCACTAACCATAATTCTCAACTCTTTCATCCATTAGACCTCTGGGTGGTTGCATCTATATCACGATGATCCTGACTTTGGTGTCACATACCAAACAATGGGTGCATACACACCAATTCCAAACTTCCATCTCCAGGATAGACTGTTATGGAATTTGGGCCATCTCTATGTTCCTTCAAGTGAGTGTGTGAAGCTGATTTGGGAAGCTCATTACCATCGGGTGGTAGGACACTTTGGTGTGGAAAATATCATGGTTGTGATACAAAAGTACTTTTATTTTCCTAGGCTTCAACATGATGTCAAAAATTATATCAGATCATGCACTGCTTGTGCCATTACAAAGCCCACCATTAAAATGTAGGGGTTGTACACTCCTTTTCCTACTCTCAATAGGACCTAGGAGTCCACCTCCATGGATTACATGTCTAGAATACCTTCTATAAAACATGGTAATGACTATGTATTTTTTATTGTTGATCGGTTTTCTAATATGGCCATCTTATTGGCATGTAAGAAGAGTATCACTGCCAAGTCCAATATTGAGATCTTCTTTGAACATGTTTGGGTTCATTTTGGGCTACCATAGAATATTATTTTAGATCATGAAAATAAGTTCTTGAGTACATTTTGGTTCATTCTATGGTCACTTATGGACACCAAAATCACAAAAATCCACTTCTTTTTACCCTAAACTGATGGACAAACATAGGTGGTCAATAGAATGATTTTTCATCTTCTAATAATGTACAAACATGAACACACATGGGATGAAATCCTTCCTTATGTTCAACATAGCTAGACTAGATCCCTCCACAACTCTATTGGCCACATTCCTTTTCAGGTGTGCTTAGGGTTCTATCCATTGACCCCCATTGATGTAGCTCTACCCATTCCATCTCCCCCGATAAAGTCCTCCCATGCTCTACAGACAGAGAAACCAAATTTTTTGAACATATCCATAACCTCTAGTAACAGGTTCATGATATCTTAGAGAAGGCCAACGCCAAGTAAAAGATGAGACATGACCAACATCGAGTTCCACACAGGTTTCAAGTTGGTGACAAGGTGTGGCTGCATTTGCAAAAATATCACCTCATAGGCCTTGACAAGAAGCTCAGACCACTCTGATATGGGCCTTACACCATCACAAAGGTTGTGGGTGAAAAATATTTCAAATTGAGTATTCCTCCTTTCCTTGGCTTACACCTAGTATTTAATGCAGAGCTACTTTGATCATATTTCTCACCTCTATTGGGAACCTCGAAGGTGGATGTGAAATTGGCCCCTACATAAATCAATCTCGACTGCATTGCACGAGGCCCAATGGATCAAATCATTGACACCAGGATGAAGGGAACCCACTAGAAGAACATACAACTCTATCAGGTTGTCAAAGCAAGGAAACTACTTTAACAAGGAAAGTGGCTCACCAAGTTTCAAATTTATAAAAACTTCCCCGAATCCCCATCTCTCGATGGAACTTGATACAATGGGGACTATTGCTTCCTAAGGGGGGAGGACTAATCCAAGTGGATATCTATGGGCACCCACCTCTTCCACTAACTTATCACTGTTATCCATCAGTAGAAGGATCAAGCAATTACTGAGTACCTCATTAAGTGAAATAACCTACCAGTAGAAAATTCGACATGGGAAGATAAGTTCTTCATGAAAAAACATCCACAACTAATCAAGTGTTCAAGGAAACACTTGTTTGAAGGGGAGGGGCATGTTAAGCCCTAGATATTGATTTATTACATTTCTATTTTATTTTAGTATTGTCCTTATTGGTCAGATAGATCCTTTAATTGTAATTGTACCTTTTGTCTTCTATATATCCCATGGAGACCTAGTTTTAGTGAGCATCTCATTTTGTGCATTTTTTATATTTTAAAACGAGGTTTCCCCCTCAAACAGGATTCTCATTCATTCTTCTATCTAATTCTCAAGGCATGGAGTTTCTTCTCTTTCTATTTTTATGTTATTTGGGTGTTTTTTTCCTAACACTATCATTCTTTGTTTGTTATGCATTTCATTACTTCTCATCCTTTACTCTTATCTTCATCTTATAAATGATTTATATGTGAAAGTATCTAATAGATTCTCTCTTTGCACTAATTACATGGGGTCTCCATGAAAAAGTAGAGTACTTAAGTAGTTCCAAACAATGGACATGTACCCCTCACCATGTTTGTACATTAGCTATGGCCATAGAAACTAGTAAGATTTTCTCCACATCATTGCTTTATTATTTTTGCTACTCTCATTTTTTATTTGCATGCTTCTCTTTTTCCTTGTAACCTATACTATTTCTCTTTTTATAGAGAGAAGATCCTACAAGGAGGAAATATGTACCATTTCAATCTTACACCACTCACAAACACCTACCTGTTATCACTTGGTAAATTTCCTAGAGGTTGACAGCAGAAGAAATCTACTAAGGTAACTTTATCCAAGTGCTAACATAGTGGCAACTCCACTGGGGAAGAACTAAAAATTTTTAACTTCACATTTTTCTTTTCCCTAAAAATAAATTTTGTTCTTGAAAGATTGCAAATTGGAGAAAAAGTAATGTTTAGAGGTTGATTAAAATTTGTACATATTGTTTTCAGACTCATAGAAACTAAAATATATATATATAAAAACCAAAAAGAAATCTGGCTCCCAAGAAAGTTTATACTCGATATCATCCAGACCCAGAACCTGCGATAGCAACAGATAACCCAGAACAGTTGCTCAGGAAAAAGACCATAGATGAAGGCTCAGTGATTCACACTCCCTTTCATAAGTCCCTTTCCTTTTCAGAGGAACCCATTACCCTTCAAAACCCCGACTTTGACACCTTTTCCCAACAAATCCTGGTTAGAACACGGTCCGATAGTTTTGTGACCGGAATCATTTTCGACCCAACCGTTTTGCAACCCCAAACCCCTGAAGTTTTGTCTCCTACTGCTAGACCGCAAACCACCCCCTCGGTGCTATCCAGTCCCTCCTCGTCCTCGTCTTCAACCGCTACCTCGTCGATCATCCAGTTTGTTATCCCACCTCCTCCACCCATCATGGCGGCTAGATATGCTCCCTTGGTGTTGGTTGCGCCTCTTCATGCCATGCCCCAAGACTATCAAATGAGACTTCCACATTTCGATGCAACAAGACCTTTAAACGCCCAACAACATGTTGACAAAATGAATGACTATTTTGATCTGCACGAAGTAGATGAGGCTAACGTTCAAATGAGATTGTTTGCCCAAAGTTTGACAGGTGACGCTAAAAAATGGTATAAAGGTTTACGTGCTGCATCAGTCCTTGACCTTACCACATTCCAAAGGAGTTTTCTAGACAGATGGGAGGTAAAGAAAAACCCTCTCCAAATATTGTCAGAATACGAAAATATTAGAAGAAATCTAGGTGAGACAGTACAAGATTACTGCACTCGTTTCAATAACCTGTACAACGCAATCCCAGCTGAAATCAAACCTCCACAGGGTTTGGCATTGATAAAATTCCCTGATGGTTTTGACGCTGACATGTCATACCAACTAAGGGAAATAAATTCTACCACCCTGGAGGACATGTAGAAAAGCGCAATCAGTGTGGAAGCCAATTTGTTGGCAAAAAGGGCACGTTAGAGGTCAGAGAGGAGAGTCACAATTAAAGAGGAACCTTCCACATCAAACTCAGATTCCAAATTGGATTCCTTGGCTAGAGAAATGGAAAGAATTATGGAAAGACTTACCGTGTCAGAAAGAAATCCTCCGAGAGAAAACCCACCAGCTCCTCAGGTGAGGAATCCTAACTTCAGGAGAAACCCTCCTCAAATCAGACAGAGAGATCCTAGGGATCAAAGAGAGCAGAGAGGTCTGGATCAATAGATCAGACCTCCCCTGCAAGAGAATTATGTTGATGAAGGAGAAGAAGTGATAGAGGAACTGGAGGATACTCACATAAATCTCATGGGTATTCACGACAACGAAGCTATTTTCCTTACCCAAGAAGAGCAAGAAATTTTTCTTCTCAATCAAACAAAAGTAAGTGAAGAAGCTGAAGATGCAGAACAGCAGGCATTCGAAAATGCCATTTTGGAGGTACACTGGCAGTATAATCTACGGAGTAAAAATACAGAAGGGAGTTCCCCAAAAAAGACGATTGAAACGAAGAAGGTAGTTGAAACCAAGAAATCCTCTGAGCCATCTGCCGAGAAGATTCCTGAGAAGAGTACTGTCGAATTTCCTGTGAAGAAAAACCTTACTATTCTGAAAAGATCTTCACAGCCCGAGGTTTCATCAAATAATAAACCATGTACTTCTGGCCAAAAGAATGTGGTAGACAAACCAGAGTTGATGAGCCAAAGCAGAGTCCCTACACCTTTCAGCCTCGAAGGGGAATTAGCCAAAGTAAAAATTCCCATTCCACTTTCCGAGTTGATGAACAAAGATTCTTATCGTTCACAAGTGATTAAAGCGCTGACCATTGAACCTGATATAGGTACAAAATCTTTAACCGTTGGATCAGCGAATCATTCAAATACTGTGAACCTTACTGATGATCAACCTGAACTCCTGTTCATACCTGAAGTAGATGGTCGAGACGATAATGGTGATGTCACTCCTTTTACATCAGTCTAAACATACATGACCTGATCTTGCATAACGCTATGTTGGATTTGGGTGCTTCCCACAATCTAATGCCTAAAGCAGTGATGGGAAAAATGGGACTGGAGGTCACCAGACCTTACAAGGATTTACACTCATTCGACTCCAGTAAAGTTAGATGTATTGGT
>SNQJ01S0041941.1:187229-197340 GCA_010110895.2 Picea sitchensis
GGAAAGTTCAAAGTTTGCAGGAATTCAAGGAAACATCATTGGCAAAGCATTTCTATATGCTCTTCAGTGGGACATCAGTATCCAACATGAGATTCGATACATCTTCCTCACCAAGCCTACCTTCGCCAAGTACACATAAATGGATGAAGTGTATCGACGGCTACTCAAAGTCAACGTGCCCAGTCATCTTCGATGGGAGGAACTCTATGATCTGATCGAGTAGCAGATGAGTTGTCCCAGTCCATTCATTTGTCCAATCAAATGAGGTCATGCAGAGGCTTCATCAACGGTCCACCCAGAAATCAGCGTGCAGTTACACCACATCATCAAGCAGTTCCTAGATTTATGAAATTTGTTAAGTTAATTAGGCTAAAAATAGATTTAGCACGTCCTGATCATTAATGACAAGATCGTTTGTAATTTGAGTTATAAATGCTTCATCTTTTGAAGTATTGGGGGTTGTTGATCTTCACACCCTAAAGTTATCAGACTGTAATATTTTTGAAGAGATCTTCCATTAATAAAAATGAGGCACTTTTACAGGATTCTTGTGTGTATTCATTGGTGTTGTTTTTCTCTCTAAGTTGAATGTTATTCTCATTTGTTATCATATTGTTTTCTGAATCTAATCTTTAGAAGTAATGAATGTTGCAGGATTTATCTCATATACCCTGTATCTGACAAAGTTACCTTAGTATATTTCTTCTGCTGTCAACCTCTAGGAAATTTACCAAATGCTAACACTACCCACTAGGGAGGATATCGTGTGATCCTATTTTGTATCATGTCCATATGTGACCCATCCAATTATGACACAATATATCTCTATTGTTCTTATGTACCTTTGTTGAGTTACCCCATATTTAGCCTAGTGCTTAAGTAGGATCCTTTTCGACCTCTCATCTCTTGGTCTTTTGATCCACTTTCCTCGGTTTGGTTCAATTTGTCCCTCAGTGCACTCATTTGTGGAATTTACTTACTATGTGGGTCCAACGTGGGGCATAAGCCCATGATCAAGTTCATAGTCATTTAACTTACCTCATTATGGGTTCACAATGATGAAAATCCATTTTGGGTTTATATTTGTGGGGTAAAATGAATTAAATATTCCTTAACCTTTCCTAATCTCAAGGAAAGCATGCCATGGATTCCCTAGTTATACTTCCACTATTGGCTATATGATAGAAATAGGGTTCATATATGGTATCCAACAAAGTCCCGTAGTAACGTAGTAGTATAGTATGTTGTCATATTCTACCTTCCAAAGGAAGAAGGTATCACCTAAGGCATGTTTGATATTGAATATTTAGTGGGGGTGTTGAATCCATTAGTTAACCTTTAATCATATACATTTAAGATAATATAATTTAAACAATTTGCATTAAATAACACAATGTTAACATCATCAAGATACATTAAAATAACATACACATGTTCATATTAGTGTTCCATTGTATTAGAAAAACAAGTATCACATCTCATAGCAATGATAGACTATGAACTTGCCATGTGCGGAACTAGCACTAGAACATAATTTTGTCATAACTAAGTCAACATAATAACATAACTAACTAACAATAATATTTATATAGAAATCCTCATATATATAGGAAAATGATGTGGTTACATTAACTATCAGTGGTAACGCACTCATACAAAATGGTCTGTGGATTTAACTAAATTTGCAAAGGGTCTAAGAGACTAGGTGCAGAGTGTTTATGAAGTGACTCTTGGAGACCATGTACTCAAGATTTTATGGTTCTACATACTCAATATTCTATGACTTCATGTCTTCTATGAATTCATATTTTTTTAAACACTTCTCTAAACCCATGCTTAGTCAAAATTGTTCCACAAAAACTCCCTAACCACACCTTCTAACGTGTCCCTCAATTGGGTTATGCATACCACTCTTCGAAAATGGGATCTAATTCAAGGATATCCTAGAAAACATCATCTCTAAACCCATTTAATTCATTAATTACCATTTTCCAAGTGGTGATTGCATCCGAGATATTCTATTCACATTCTTACCTAGAGTTGTCCGTCATATATTTCTCTGCAAGAACTATCTCAATTAATTATACCATGCTATCTCCCTTGCAATGTTCTTTTGCTTCCTCTGATCTCCCAAAGCATCTTGTTTTAAAGTGAAGCTTTGTGCTTCCTCCATTTTTTTCCCCTAAAAAAGTAGTTGCCTTGCTATTCATTTTTGAATCAAAGGAAACTTTCCAATACATATAGGATCGAAGCCATTAGACAAAAATCATTATGAGATTTATTCATGTCATTTATGGGAATTGAACCCAGGTGGGGAGGATAACAATCATTCCTCACAACCATCCAAGCTAAGCCCAATTTACATTTGTGCTTCCTCCATATCGTCATCAATATATGAATTAATGGCTTTGATGTAAACCCTCTCATATTATTATTTTAGCTCCTCAATATGTTGTTGAATCCTCTACACAAGTTCCACCAATATGCCACTATGACTTTTAAGTTTTGTCATAAGTTATAACACTTGAGTTGCATCCACTCTAATTTCTCAATATGTGCTTGGGCCTTGACAATCACAAGCTCAACAATTAACATTTTCCTTTTCCCGCCAGCCTCAACTTCTTCAACTACTAGTATTACCTCTTATTGTCTCATCTCTACTTATGTTGTTGACTCTAGATATCCCTTTTTATCTTTATAATTCTAGCATAGGGTTTCTATTACCTTGGTGATTATGCTACTTAACTATTGGGAAATATTGAAATCCTTGAGTAGGTTAGGAAGCACCTCCACAAAATAGGTTGACAGTTCCTTCCCTTCCCTTTAAGCTTCTTCATGGATCTATGTTTCCCTCACTCTTTCCTTTGTATCATATTTATATTTTCTCTCCAATGTTGTGGTAGTCTCCTCTACTTATTTCTTCCAATATTTCTCATTCTCCATGGTCTGATCTACCTATGTTCATAGAACCTATTTTTCACCTCTCGCCTTCTTTAAGTGCTTAGAAAGTAATGGGTTTTGGATCTACACCTCCTTAATGTAGTCATATTTATTTTCGAACCTGCCTTTAATCTCCACCATTGACTCTATGATCAGCTTGGAAAGGGAGGGATAGTCCATTTTCGATGGGTCTATAAAATGTTCTGTCCAAATCATGTCTCCCCCCTAGAATTATTTCATGGTGATAAACACTTATGGTCATCTAAATCATGTATCCCCTCTATAATTATTTCATGGTGATAGACACTTATGGTATTCTGAATGATCCAGGTGGGTATTAGTGGCCACCCACCTCTTTGACTAACTCAACACGATTCTCCATCTTGGCAGTTTTGTTATGAATTTTGGGTCCTAAACTTTCAGGGTTGTTTTGAGGCCCTAAACGTTGTTTTTCAGGAAATTCAAGGGCCTAGGTGTTATGAACCAAGGGGGACACATAGACTATGCCAAACATTTTATTTCTTATTTAGAGCTTTCCAACAAGCTACTGTATGCCCAAAATGGAGATTATATGCAAAAGTTGTGCCCCTGGGAAGTTGATGTATCAACTAACCACCACAGGGCCTACAAACCTTTTGGTTTTTTTCCTCCTAGGGTTAAGGTTTCAGATATTTATGGTTCTTTATTTATATTAAAATGTCACTCTTCTAGCCTCTTTGTTATAGTCCAAAATGCCACCACTATTCATATTTATCATGTCCCATATATATACACCCTTTCAAATCACTTTTGTTGGAGTTCCTTGTCAAAAAGCTCATTTTTCAAGGTGTACGCACCGTGATCTATAAGCAAATTGCATACACAATCGACCTGATACATAGACTGCATGTGTACAGACTTGACCTGATCATTGACAACCCGTGTTTACTCACAAAAGTTGCAAAAATAAAAACATTTGTTCTCTCCCACAGGGTTTACATGTTATTTTGGGTTGCATAACTATTCTTACCTCCTATATCCCTTCTCACAACTGAATAACCATCAAATTTCCATATAAAAGGGGCCCTAGGGGGGTCATTTGAAAAAAAATGGGGGAAGAAGAAAAGAAACTCTGCCCAAATTTCTCCTTCTCTCTCTCTGAGATTATGCATCCAGTTTTGAGAATCCATCCTCAACAATATCATTCTCTCATCCTCTTTATGCAATCCATCAAACCCCTTAGTTTTGCATGATGGTTGTGGGTATTTTCTAGTGATTGTGGGATTAATGCACTTGGAGTCTTATTGGAGGAACTCAGGAGAGGTTCGTAGAGTGGTGTCGACATTAAATATTCTGGTTGTAATCTTCCTTATATGTTATCAATAAAAGAGATCTTTCCTTTTACAATTCACGTGGCTATGTTCTTGTGAATAATTTTGAATGTTTATAGCTTATTTCATGAGAATTAGTACAATTTTATGTTAATAATGATTGCATATATGCTCTTGTATATTTCTTTTTGTGTTGTTTCAGGTCAGCTTTGGGAGGAGACCTGCAATCCGGGAGAGAATAATGGGCTAAGGGGATCTACTATGAATGAAAGGACACAAGGTTCCTATCTTAATCTGGTTCCTCGTTTCCTTAGCAATCATCAAACCTAGTTAGATTTGGAAATAACAGGTTATTGTTTGTCTTTTAAGGATTCATCGCTCTACCTAGCCATTAGACCCTGACTAGGGGGGATTTTCCCCAAAGTAGAATTGGAAAATCCACTGGAGAATCTCCTTAGGGTCTTTTTTAGGAGATATTTCTTTAGTTTCATTTCTTGTTTTCTCTATTTTTTTCTTAGTCTATCTGAGTCTTTGGTCACCCTCTGGGTGTTTACCAGGTTTCTTGTGTTGGGTTCAAGTCCAAAACTTTTATTTTTTCAATAATTTTGGACATATACGGGACCTGTTTGTTTCTCAGAGAGTGTACATACACGTTCTTCCTTAACACAAACCATGTATATACGCATGATTTTTGAACACATCTAGTGTGTCTATTGGAATTGGGAGTTTTTTCAAAACTCCTCCCACTTTTCCAGGAAACTATTGATTTCTCAGGCCTTATTGAGTATCAAGGACCTTTCTTGGTTGTTGTTTGAAAGGGCTTGAGTCTCGGATTATCTAAAATATTGCAAGTAGATCTATTTTGGCATAGTATTCTTTGTCTCTCTATTTTTATCAAATTTTGAAGGTTTGTTTACAAGCTCTAGGTTCTCCTCTGGGTTCTTTTGAATCCCTGCCTCCTTTCGGTGATATAAGACTTGAATCATTTTTTTGTTTGTTTCCCTTCTCTCTTTGTGTGCCTTGAAAAGAAAAGATAATGTTTCTTCATTTTGCTCCTTAAGTTTTCATTTCAAAAGCTAAAGAAGAAAAATCAAAATAATTGTAGTTGAGTTTAAGCTTTTTCTTCCCTTCCCTTTCTTTCATTTTCAAAAAAGAAAAGAAAAGAAACTTATTTTCTTCATTTTCATGTTACATTTCATTGTTTTCATTTTATATTTGAAAAAGAAAAAGATATTAGTATAGGATTTTGTTTTCTTCTCATCTTGAAAATAATTTAAAAGAAAAGGAATACTTGTTTGTTTTCTTCCTTTACTTTTCTCACATTCAGGACAAAGTTGCATTGTGCATTTTTGCATTGAAAAGAGAAAATTTTGCATTTCAAGTTTTTGAAGGATTGTTCTTGAATTTTTCTTGAAACTCTTTTTCATTTGTAGAATTATTATAAAGTCTTATTTTCCAGTGTTATAATTAGTTTCTTTTTTACAAGAGTTTCAAACAACAACAGTTTCACTTCCATTCCTTGAGTAAGAAAACCCCCTAAAATGAACACACTAATCTAAAATATAGTAGTAACGCTTTTTATAGGGTTCACCAATAGCTTAGGTTAGGGCCTTGGATTAGGTGTGGAGAGGTAAAATCTCCAAGGCCAACCAAAACTTAACTTAGGTGTCTGTGCTAGGGTGTGAAAAATACACCTTGTAATTGCTCGATCTAGGGAGTTCCTCTAAAACAGGAGTCAAAAAAGAGGTTGCGTGGTGGACGATGACGGAGATATCCACACCCGATCCAGACAAAGTGTTTTGGAGAGTGTGTATTGGGGGTGAATCCTGTAACGTTCTTGGCCTGACTTGTGTGATACCTCTGAGAAACTTAGATCCATCCAGGGTACTCTAAGAGTGATTCTGGACCCATTACATTTTAGGCCTCAGGAGGAGCTTTAGGCTTAGTTACCCTTCCCATACACTCACTCGGTTTTCGAATGTACTCCCCTAGTTTTTTATTACGAGTTGGTGGCCTAGTTTCCATTATATAGCTTGACACACAGGTGACTACGAGGGGTGTATCACAGTACCTGAGGCAGACATTGTACTCTCTGGGAGACACCCAAAGAGACCGTTAGTTGGAGGTTCGGGTAACTACTTATCATGTCCAGTCATTTTCCTTTTTGAATGATTTGGACAATCAGGAATTCATTTCCCTAAGTCAGAAGCATTCAAAAGGTTAGTTTGTTTGGCTTGTATATTTTTAGGATTTTCTTTTTAGTGGTGTTCTTTGTGCTCCATAGTTTTCCATAGATATTTAGTCAGTCATTGCTTTGGTTCTTTGACCTAAGGTGGTAGACCACCCACTCTGTTGATCATGAGGGATTTTAGGTCTTCTACATAGAAACTTGGAACCGCCTCCTTATAGGCGCATATTTTATACCACTAATTTACCAGAGTCGATGTGTGATACTTTTATGGACTTGAATGATCCCGCAAGGAAATAACTTGTGCATAATACTTTCATGGCCAAATTTCCTGACGATACTAACCAAGGAGCCCCTTCACAAGGGGATCCTTTTTCTTTTCCTTTCTTTGGAAACATTGGTGTCCCTTTTATGGCCACTTTGAACATTTCTAGGTTAAAAGTGGGACTATCGGTTTGGTTGGGTACCATTCCAAATGTCCCAAATGCTCTTGATGCTTCTCAGTTAAGCACCTTATGTCATGGGCATCATGTTCATGTCCCTTCATCAACAAAGTATTCTCCTCCTCCTTCTTCTTTTTTTAGTGAGAGTCTATCTACTATTAATTGGAAGTCTAAACGAAATAGAAAGACGAAGAATAGAAAGAATAAATCTTCGGCCTCTGCCAATCATGCAAGGGGAAAAAGTCTAGTCACTGCTAGTCATACTAGAAATAGTTGTGTAGCCTCTGCGAGTCATGCTATCGACCAATCACCAACCTATGTAATTCATGTTGGAGATGTACAACCAACCACTTCAATTCATGCTAGGGGCACGAGTCTCGTCAATGCGAGTCATAAGAGTGATATGTCAACAACCTATGCTAGTCATGTTGGGGGCAAGCAACTAGCCACTTCTAGTCATGTTGGGGGTATTGAATCTATTGAGAAACCTATATGGATAAGAAGTAAGACTAAGTTCCATTGTAATTTTTTCAAGGGATATCACCTTACTCATCTTTGTCTTGATATTCTATAGGTACGAATATTGTGGTTCTTTTTTTCCAACTCTTCTAATTCTGAGACTTCTTTGGTTTCCCAACAAATTGTTTATCCTTTGGTTAATGAAGTGATCATGTCGATGCAATCTTTGGGAGATCCCAATCCTCTTTTGGTGAGTGATGCACCTTTAGACCATGTTGTCTCACAATCTATTCATCCAATGGTTGAGATAGTGGTTGCGTTGATGCAACCTTCAGTTGATCCCACTCTTCTCTTGGAGAGTGTTGATTCTACCAAAGTGGTCACGTCGATGCAATGTTCGGTCAATCCCACTCTTTTGATGGGGAGTGATGTGTCTACCAACTATGTTTTTAGTATTTCTAGTTCAGTACCTTTAGAACAAGGGGGATTCCTCTCACTTTGAGCACACCCCCTCCAAGTCCTAGGATGGTTTCCTTTGATTGGAATGATCTTGTTGAGCCTTGCCTTCCTTCTTATGAAGCCTTTCAAATAAGGGTTGAAGTTAATTCAAAAACAAATTACCAATGTATTGTGGATGAAGGAGCCTCCACAAGTATTTTATCCTCCTTGGCTTGGAAAGCTTTGGGTTCTTTCAAGCTTGTGTCTGCTTTGCATGAGTTTTTGGATTTTGACAGACGTCCTAGTGAATATTTGGGGATTTGTCCCTAGTTTCCTATCTCATCAAGTGGGAACATTTTCCTTGTCGATGTTATAGTGGTGCAAGGCCCATTAGATTTCAATATGCTTCTCGGGTGTGATTGTGTATATGTTATGAATTATGTGGTGTCTATGCTCTTCTGGGTGATGCGTTTTCCTCACAATGGAAGCATTGTCACTATCGACCAGCTAGTATATGATAATCACCATCCTAATTCAACATTAGTTCGGGTTGCCCCTTTATATGTTCCTAGTGTTCGTGTAGACTCTACCCTTCCATGGGTAAATTATGTGGTGTCTTATCCTCGATGTTCAATTGTTTCTGAGCAGGAATCTTTGCAATCATGTTTTCCTTCTCGATACATGGTCTCAACAATTGATAATGTTTTTTGTCCAATGGGGGCATGGGAGCCCTTTCTTCCCCCTCTTGGTCCAAGTGATATTGAGTTTCCTTTTAAGTCTGATCTCACTATCTGTATATCCTCAAGCCCTTGTGCTTGTGATTCTCCGTTGATAGAATCTGCCAATCTTGGCTAAAACCTCCATCATCATATGGAATATGGTCAATTTGCTTCACCCTTTGGGACTATCGACCCTCCTCATTCATGTGATTTCTAGGATATTGAATTGTCTTCCGATGAGGCTATCCTTGAAGCCATGACTACGGATTGTATAATGTGGATTGTATAAGGCTATCTGTTCAGTGTATTGATCCGTTCTGATAGGTATTGACCTAAAAACTGGCATATATGCTATATTTTCCCCTACTTGTATTTTTTCATTATTCGTTTCCTGGTTCATTTCGCCTTAGGATCAATCCCACTGAATTGTGACACTAACCTTCCTTGCTGATAAGTGTGTCGTACTTTATGTGGTAGAGCCTTATTTCCATGGGCATCCTAGTTAGAGCCTTTTTTTCCATTTGGTTCCCATGTTGAAGTAATTCATAGGCACGGGATCCATGTTTAGTCCCATTGTGACTTTGTGTTGAAGCCTCATCCTTCTTCTTCATCATTTTTCTGGCCTATACGCATGGAACTCCCCTAGAGCATGGTTTGTCTTCTTTCAAGATCACTTAAATTATGAAAGTGAAATACAGAGAGAGATTATTTATCCTTTTCATCCTCGTTTAGATTAAATATGAAAAGGATCCCCTTGGAGTCTTCTTTAAGCTCTTTTCAGACTCCCTAAAATTGAAAAGATTGTTGAGTGATCTTGTTTCCCTTCACGCTCGCCAAAATTAAACTTGAAGGCACATTTCTCTGGTGATAACTTACCCCTTTTCGGTCTGGATACCTAATTTACAAAAAAGGTACACCCTACGAGCTACGGTTCGCTAGGAGACTATTATCAGGTATACGTTTATCCATTTTTTGGGCCTGAGTGACTAAATTTATGAAAAAGGGTCATTCTCCTTAGTTTTGGTTTATTTATTTTCAGGCCTTGGAGATTATTTAAGAAAAAGGAAACCCCCATGTTGAGGGGTACGATATCCCTTTAACTCAACAACAGGAACCAAACCTGCCTAAGAGGCCCAATTAGACTCGTAAGTGTTTGATGAGTGGTAAGGTTCTCCAGATTCGTGATCTAGCTGGAATTATCAATGGGCTTTAATCGTGCTTGACAAATATGCCTTTTCTATTAATCCTTTCCTAAAGCTATGTAGTTCTCTTTTTGGTTCTTTTTTAATGTTGATAGAAAAATAAAGATAGAGATTTAAACTAGATGATAGAGGGAAGCTAACTATGTGTTGGGGGAAGGTTGGGTTGCATGATAACATTTATACCATAGCATGCAGAAGAAGAAGATCTAAACTAATTCAAACTAGCATTAATACCATTTTTATTAGTAGACATTCAACATTCTCTAAGATAACGGTTACAGAAAGAAAATGTATACGTGACAAGAAGTTAGCGCAAGAAAAAGTAATTTTCAATGTTTTATTATCAATCACAGGTTAACACAATCAATTTCTATTCATCAACTAGAATAAAAGAACTATTGCAACATTATAA
>SNQJ01S0041943.1:33723-52484 GCA_010110895.2 Picea sitchensis
CAAACCAAAGAGAAAACAAAAATCAAATTACTAATGCCTAATCCCTTAGCATCATCCCCAACAACGACGCCAAAAATGTCAGGGAATTTAATTACTTAAATTTCTTTCTATTAAATTGTCAACCAGGGTTACTTGTAATCTTGTGATGATGTTGACACAATATATGCAGGAGTAGGCAACTAACTCTAAGATGAGAAAATTCAATCCAATCCTATCTCTTTCAATCCTAGGTTGTCATTGTTCCATTGGTAGAAAATCAGGTTGCAAGGTGAAATATGCTACAATGAATGTAAGCTCCTTTCAAAAGTACTTTGTCGGCATATGAAATTAAAGGATTTGAAAAAAGGGTTTTAATCACTCTTTCATAAAGGAAAATAAAGCTAGGAAAGCATGGAACTATGATGCTTTTTGATGCAACATTAAGTGAGAAGTTGCGAGAGAGTTAGGGATTTTTTCATCTAAGATAGTGGATGGCACTCCTGGTCCTCTGCTTAACTTATCAATTAACTTGTCTTCATAAGAAACAATTATTCTATGATAATTTTTTCATGAACAACACAAAGGCACAATAAATAATATACAAGAAATGAGATTACATAAAGTAAAGAAAGAATATACAATGAAATAAAGTGCTAACATGATCTATTTTAGAGTGAGCTCAATTTTCGTAAGAGAAAAGTAACAAACTATTCCATAACATCAAATGCTAAATTAAGACATTTCACATCTAGAACTGGAGAATGGAAATTTATGTGAAAAGAAGCTTTATTCTATTTCATCATAAGTTGGACACATGCTCCAAGAGTCCTCCTCTTGGAATGGAGGAGGAACTCCTATTTATACAAAAACTAAGATAACTAATAATGAATTTAGATCCACAAATGTCTCATGTGGTTAAAGCCATGTGCTAACACCTAGCAAGTAATATCTCTACAATTCCTCTCACAAATCTCTCTTCCATGATTCTTCTCCATCTAAGATAATTGAGTGAATATTCAAATCTTCATCAAATCTTCAAGGGGTTGAAGAGGAAATTCGAATTTGAGTCTTGGTGGTCAAATATGACTTTGTTGGAGTCTTCAAATACACCTACAAACATCATAAAACTCATCCAAATTTGATATATAAGTGAAACCATGTTAATTTTCTAATATTTAATCATAAATTCACTCAAAGTACTAAAATAAATGATCTGGAAAATAATAAGTCTAAACCCATATGTAATCATGAAATTGGTCTTAATGTAAGGTTGTGGAAAAGCAAAATATGGTTAAAAGTGAAGTAAAAGGTTGATAAAAAGATGGTATTTTGGCGACCCAACAATGTCTCTACATTTTTAATGCATGAACAATGGCTGCTAATTCCAATTCATGTGTAGCATAATTCCTTTCATGCTCTTTTAACTTTTGGGACTCATAGCATACCACATGACATTTTTGACTAAGGACTCCACTGAGCCCTTTCTTGCATGCATTAATGCACACTAGAAAATCTTCATCTGGATATGCAATATTTAATAGTGGTGCACCTGTAAAAATATTTTTCAATTGTTGAAGACTTTCTTCACATTTGGGAGTCCATTCAAATTTCACTCCCTTCTTTTTGCAAAGAAGTGATTGGGATTGCAATCTTTGAAAATCATTTTATTATTTTTTGACAATAACCAACAAGACCTATAAATGTTCTGACCTCTATCACATTCCTGGGTGTTGGCCATGCTCTAATTGCCTCTATCTTCTCAGGATCAATTGTTATCCCATATACTAAAATAATATGCCCCAAGTAGTGGATTTTCTTTTGATAAAAGATGCACTTACTTAATTTGGCATACAATTTATGCTTTCTCAAAACTTGCAACACCTTTCTTAAATATTTCTCATGCTCTTGTTCTGTATTTGAGTATATGTGACTATCATCTAAGAAAAAAATCACAAACTTGTCAAAGTACTCCCTAAACACTCCATTCATTAGGCACACGAAGACTGCCATGAAATTTGATAACCCAAATGACACTACTGTAAATTCATAATTTCCATACCTTGCTTTGAATATTGACTTGTTGATATCTTCTTCCTTTATCCTCATTTGATGATAAATTGATCTGGAGTCAATATTGGAAAAGATCCTTGCACCTTTCAACTGATAAAAAATATCATCAATCCTTGGAAAATGATATTTGTTCTTTATTGTGACCTTATTCAATTGTCTGAAATAAATACACAAACTTAAGGTTCTATCTTTATTTTTCACAAAAAGAACCGGGGCTCCCCAAGGTGACACACTTGGGCATATATACCCCTTATTCAAAAGTTCTTCAAGATGCATCTGCAACTCTTTCAATTATGGTGTGCCCATTATGTAGGGTTTTTTGGACACTGGTGCAACTACCGATACCAAATCAATAGAGAAATCAATTTATCTATTTGGTGGCAATCCTGGGATCTCCCCAAAACCATCTTCACAATATGTGAAGGTCGGATGATATTCAATACTTTCCACTTTATCTTTGGTTTTCTCTTCCATATGGGATGCAAAAAATTGACATCCTTTCCTGAAACATTTTTTTAGTTGCATGGATGAAATTTCTCTAACAACTACAACTCTTGGAATGCCTTAAATCTTTCCATGTTGCCCTTCCTCATCAAGACAAGTTATTTTCTTGTTGTAACAGTCTAGGACAACATGGTGTTTCTCCAACCAATCAATGCCAATTATAAATACATATGAACCTAATGGTATGATGTTCACATTTACCTTTGTGTTGAGTCCATTCATATCTATTGGAAACTCTTTAACCAACTCATTGACCTTTCTCTTATCCCCTATGGATAACTGAACTAACTGAGATTTCTCATTCTAACTCCTTTGCAAGTGAAATATTTCAACAACGTTAGATTTTATGTAACTATGGCTATCTCTATAATCAATTAAAATTTCTATAGGCTGGTTATCAATCTTACCTTCCACTTCAATCATGGGGGATTGATATTCTACTCTCTTTTTGTTCAAGGCTGCATAAATCATTATCATGCTTCCTCCCATATGTTCAATTGTTTCATCCTTTTGAATTTTGTGAACGACCCTCATTATTTCTCCTTTATGAGGGCAGTCCCTATCTGAGTGATTTCCCTCACATCCCCAACATTGTACATGTTACTTCCTCGGCCTTTTCCCAAATGCATCTACTATCTTTTTCTCATTTTGGGTTGATTTTCCTTGTTGATTTTATTGGGATGTGTTCTTGAAAAATGGTGTCTTAAAACCCATCCACCTTTTCTCTTTATTACCCTTCATCTTTTCATTCCAAGTATTTTGGAAGATTGACCTCCCTTTGCTATGCTCATAAAGATGTTTTTCTCTCCTTATGGATTCTTCCAAATTTTTGGGGTTATCATATTGGATCTTTTCATTGTAGAAAGAGGGTAACCCACCCATAAACCTTTGGATTTTGACCTTCTCATCCTTAGGAAGTCCATGTACTTCAACAACTCAAAGAATCTCTTCTCATGCTCATCCATTGTCATGCTTCCCAATTTGAGTTCAAAGAACTCTTTCATCTTTATTTCATTAGATATTTAGGTTCAAACATTGATCCTGCACGGGCTAGATACAACACACAAAAGATGGAATTTGCAAAGTTAAAGCTCACGGAAAATATGCAAATTTATTTGTCATATTACTCTAGTGAAATTGAGGAAAAATTCAGGAGGAATTTGAGGAAATTGAGCTTAGGGGGTTAAAATTCCAAATTTAAACCTCTCAATGGGTGTTTTTCGACTTGTAATTGGTTAAATTTGGGATTTTCAGGATACCCATGGCAAAATTGGGGAAAAAATGGTAAAAAACCGCAATTTTTGAAGTGGACCTCGTTGAAGAATTGAAACAAAAGTGTCAAATTTCGGGTGCAATAGTCGAATTGACATGTATAGGGATGAAATTGACTATATAAAGCTTAATTTCAGAGCTTCCATGGTGGCCTATGCAAAAATTGAAAATTAGGCAATTCTGGAAAAAATCAAAATTTGGGTATTTTTCCATACTTGACGTAAGCAGTGACGTGGAAGCCACAAGGTGATGATGTGGTAGTGGGATGTGAACTGCCATGGTGCCAAGTCCATGGTGGCGACCTATGGAATGATGACCGGTTTAATGGTGAGATGGTGGGCCATGGTGGCGAGGTGGCAGTCCAGTGTGGCAGGGTCATAGATTGTGGTACCGACCAAAACCGATGGTGATATCGCATGACGGGATGAGTGGTTTTGAAATGGACTGTGGTGATGAGAAACCAATTAAAATGTTGTTGGCCCTTGGTCATGTATTAAGGAAGAAAGCGAATATTAAGGAAGAAGAAATACAAAGTATGAAGTGCAGAGAAGACACAAAAACTGAGGAAGGGTCGAAGTGGTTAAAGAAGCATACAAGAAGGAACGAAGTAAAGGAAAGCAAGTCATTGAAAGAGATCATCAAGGAAGACAAAGAAACAAAGAATATAGGCCATGGAAAATTTATCAAGTGAAAGAAGACACTAATGGGTTCTTTGGAGCACCTCGCGGAGAAGAAGGAGGAATAGGTCAACGAAGTCCTTAAAATGAGGGTTATGTGGACCTAGGGTTTTGGTAATGTGGATCTAGGCTTTTGGCACCTGGGCTTCAGTCTAGGGTTTTCTAAGAGTCATGGAATGTATAAATAGATGTCTATAATATTTGAGAACAAAGAGGCGATAGTGGTGTTGATATGTAGAAGTGTTATTTTTTAGGGTATTCTTGTATTTTGGGTCTTCAACTGGGTGTGAAGATCGACTCTGCAGCTGGGTGCATAGGGTTAGGGGATAAAGAGGAGAGAGAGAAGGATATGAAACTGAGTGCGCAAATAGAACTATATATTTTCATCTATTCTATCAATAAACATAGTTCTGTGGACCTAGCCATAGGGAGAGGGTGAACCACGTAAAATCTTGTTGTTTCATGTGGTTGGTGCTTTGTTATTTACTACCTTTTATGTTGTTATTGCACTGTTATTTTTCCTGTTTAAGATAAGAATATATAACTTACTTCACGAAGTTAAGCATAATACTCTTAAGAATCTCTGGGCTATTTTGTGTTGTTGTTTTGGAATCATCTTGCTTTTCTTCTGGTTGTAGACACCTGTGTCCTGCAACCCCCCTATTGCTACTTCAGGTGAGACTTCATCTGCTTCGCAGGTGTTGCCGTAATGGCCAATAATTAGGGTTTGTTGGTGCACTGTTAGAGTTGAACCCTGGGTCTTCCCATGTGACAACAAATGGTTTCTTTGCTGGGACCAGGATCTTCTTAAGGGAATGTCAAGGTGGTTTCCATCGAAGACAAATATTTAGAATTGGATAGAAGAATAAGCAAGGGACTTCGTCGTAGATCCTAAAAAGAATCCTAGAATTAGTACAAAAGACTAGTTGGGAAGGTACATCTTTACTTATGTGAATGACATTTTCTTTGCAGGATTTCATTAGGAGTTGTATGAGTGGTTAGCTAGACTAAAAGACACTCAGTTTGAAATTAGATCTAGACCGCCTGTGGTTTGGACATTGACGATGATTACAAAAGTCAAGAAAGTTGATAACGATGTGTCAAGGGAAGTGGATCTCTGGTTTGCCAACACTATTGAAGGGTACATTACTGAAATTTCTATTGAAAAAGTATAATCATATATTCAAGCAAAGAGGTATTTCTTCAAAGGACCTAGAGGAAAGTTTCTACACTTTTTGAAGTTGAATATTAAGATGTTATTGCATGAGAAAAATATCTTGAAGATACCATAATCATTTTGATTTTAAAGCTAATGTTCAAGAATTCAGACAAAGACAATGACACAGAGGCTGGACACACACGCAGTGGGAGATCATTCCGAAATATTCCTCTTGCGGACCTGTTTAAGCAGAGTTACTGATCCAGGGGATCAAATTTTGCTCAAAAATTCAAAGTGCTCGGAATCGCTTCAAATCGAACAGGAGCGTAGGCCTCATCGTCACAATCCCAACACAATTCATTTGGGTTCAAACAGACATCGGGAGCGAGTGATATCACGTTCTGTTCAAAATGACAAACAGGTAAGAAAAAAAGGGATGTTGATTGTACAGTCCGTACAGTCCATACAGATGTTGACGTGACAGGCCGTATGACATGTGGCAGGTCATATGCCATGTGGCAGGAAGTTGTGTGGACAGTTGGCATATGACGTGGCTTGTTTGCAGCGAACGGGATGGCGACACGTGGCCCAATCAATGGCCGCCACGTGTCACATATATATTGGTTTAAAATTTGTGCAATCAACAGGACTCGACCCCGCAACCACTGGGTAGGGGAAGAGACTTGGGAAGGGCCGCCCAACCGACGTGCCACCGTATGTGCCTTGTTATATATGGAACACATTATATTTTAATTGAATTGTATTGTATGTTGGGGCGTGGACCGGGCCGGGGCTTAGCCCCGACCCCCTGTCCCGTGTGTATACCATATAACCATGATACTATATGCGCACCCTCCGACTGTTATCATATAGCCTTTACATATGAGCTGTTGGTTGTATGGGTATGCGATGTGACCACGGGCACGCCTTTTGCTAACTTTTTTGAACTTTGGCCTTTATATATATTTGCGTGGTCGTATGGCGCTTCACATGCCCACGGGCCTTAGACGGTTAAGGGCCAACGCATAACCGTTCGATAGTTTGTACCAGTTGTGTTGTTGTGCCCGGTGCTGGGTTTTTCCACATAAATGCGCATGGGGGCTAGGTTGAGCCAACGGTGCATTTTGGCAATCCAGAGACAACATGTTTGAAGGGGAACTTCCAGGAAGCCTATCTTCTTCAATTTTTGGCCAAACGAGGTGTCGAAAAAGCCCAACTAGGGGTTTTTGGACGTTCTGAAGCCATTGGAGCTGTCTATTTGGAATTTTGAGCATTGTAAAGCACATTTTTGAGAACTTTGAGGGGTGAACTCCTTTATCATTTGATGTGTTATGTGTTTTCTGTTCATTGTTTATTTCTATTGTTTATATGCATCTTGAATGAGTAATTTCCATAAAATTTGTGTTGCAAATTGATCCATTTGCATTTTAACACATAAAAATTAAACTTGCAAATATTTTCAAGAATACAAGTCTTCTTCATTTTTAGATCAGTTACGAGCCATTAGCACAAGACAAAGGATACTACAGTGGAGAAGAAGGAGAGTGATCAGACGAAGAGTATTCATAGTTCGCAAGGGCAGAGGAAGTATAGACTGAGGAAACTCACATAGAAGAACCAGGAACTTCAGGTACTACGCCTACTGTTAAAGTTATTATTACTACTCCTCCTATTTTTTTAGCAACATGAAGTAACTAGAGTAACCAGAGTAACTAGAGTAATCAGATCACTCAGAGTACTACCACAAGAAATTTAGTAAATAATTAGTGGAGAAACCAAGGAAAATCAATGACAGATGAAATGAAGTTACCTATTTTTAAAGGAGATGGATATGAGGATCCTGACCAACACTGGTTCCTATGTGAAACTGTATGGAGCATTAAGAAAGTTACCGACGAATCTGTTAAGAGATCTTAGTTTAGTACTACTTTGAGGGACTGTGCACTGATATGGTATATGAAGTTTTTTAAAGCATCTATATAGCCTAAAGCGTTGAACGACATTAAGACTGTGCTGATTGCAGAGTTAAAGAAGTCGAAGTCGGAGTCGCAGTGCATTACAAAGTTGAAGGAAATCAAGCAGAAGGTGACTGAACCAGTTTGGGAATTTGATTAGAGGTTTAAGACCTTGAGAGGCCATTTAAGTTTTCAGATTCCAGACGAACAACATAAGGAATGGTTCATCATTGCCCTCTTGCCACACATTAGAGTTCCTCTAATTCAATAGAAGGTCGCTTCCTAGATTGAGGCATTAGAGATTTCCATGAAACTAGAAGCAACCCCTGTAGGAGAATCCAGTCAAGTTATGAGTCAGATTTTGAATCAATTAATTAGTTTATCTTTATAGGTTGAAGACATGAAGAAAGATAGAGGAAAATAGAAAAGAGAAGACATTTGGTGTATTAGATGTAAAGAAGAGGGCCATGAAAAAGAGCACTATCCTTTATTTAGTGAATACTTGGCGTCTGGAGCACCTAACCCTTTGAAGAAAACTACTTTACCATGGTGCGAGGTATGTATAACTAGACATCTCCCTTGTGAATGTTATTCCATGCAAAAATATGTCCATACACCCACCAATATTTATTGTACATTCTGTAAATCTGTGGGGCATGATGAGAAATACTGTAGGGATTATGACCTCATGCATGAAAGGTCAAGGGATGCATATAGAATTGAAGGAGAATTACATCTATAAGGGAATGCTTTGCAGTCCAAATCCCCAGGAAGAGGAAGCTTCACCCCTCACGATGGGTTCAGAGGAAGAGGATGAGGAGGAGTCATGGGTCGAGGTCGAGGTCATATTATTTTCTATAACTATACCCAACCAGGTCATTTGGCAAGGGATTGTCAGAACCCTTGTACTACTTGCAACTACTGTAATTCATTTGACCATGTCATTGAAGACTGTTCAGTATTGTTAGCTAAATTTCAGGAAAGACAAGGTGGAAACCAACAAGTCTATAAAATAACATTTGAGCCTCGCAATGAAGAACCCAGAGTCGCTATTATTACTAGAGGAGGTGCTGTCAAAGGAGAAGATAGGGTGACTCCAACAAAGACTACAGATGGATTGAGGATCAGAAGAGCTTCAAAGCAGGCACCATTGTTTGATCCAAGGAAAGAAAAACATACTTTTGAAGAAGCGAGAAGAATTTTTTTAGGTGAACATGCTTCTTCATCTAGGGCACAATCAAAAGTAAGAGAATGTGAAATGCCTCCAACATTTGATCAGTCTTCCCCACCTAGACAAGGAAAAGAGGTAAGCAAGCTTGTAGACTTCTTGTATACTTGTATTGATTTGATTAAAGATGAAAGAGAATTTCAGAAACTACAACACTTGATAAGAAAATATGAAATTGGAAGAGTAAATCCTCTGCTGAGTAGAGTTGTGAATAAAGTATCTAGAAAAAGGAGGACAAGCAAGGAACTGCACCTTAGTGCTCAAATTGGAGACTACGACATGGACTATGTGGTCCTCAACCTGGGATCATAATTAAATGGTATGACGAAGTAGACTTGGGCATTGATGGGAAATCCTAAATTGATTTACTCTCCTATTAGGCTCAGGATGGATAATCAACAGGTGGTGAGCCCCTTTGGAATATTAGAGCATGTCCCTATGGATATCGATAAAGTGAGGACATTCACAGACTTGGAAGTGATCGAGATTGTTGATGATAGTTGTCCTTATCTTGCATTGTTGGGTATTGATTGAGATTTCAACAATTTGACTATTATTGACCTGAAAAAGAGAAGAATGACATTTGAAGGTGATGGCCTTAGGGTCATTGCACCTATTGATCCAGATGAAGGTCACATATACACAAAACCTATAAGAGAATAAGACCATGCCTATGAGCTAGAGAACATATATAAACTGATAGCAGGACAACAAGATTATATTAATCCTAAAACAAATGGAAATCTATGTTGGCGAAGTGAAAGTGCATGCTCATCAGATTCAAAAGAAGCATTGGAAAATTGGCAGAACAAAATGTATGAAGTATCTACGTGGAGGTGTGCCAGATTGACTAAGGTAGTTTGGTGGATTGGCACAGAAGTAAGTAATCTTCCTACATTTGATGGCTTGAATAATTTAGAGACATGTCAATTTGAATTTGAAGGAATTGTACTAGTACAACAAAGTTTGTTGGCACTAGATGAATCCTTTAAAGAAACGCTATCTAGATGGTGGGGAACACACAAGAAGAACATCGTGGAGTGGGTACAATGTCACACCTTATTGACAATGCACTTTTCAAACCAATTTGAAGGTTGTGAAGTTTGATACACAGGTCAGAGTTGTCCTAAGGACCATGTGAGAAGTTGTGAGGAATCCTGGAGAAACATTCCTAAAGAACAGTGGGTACATAAATTCATTAACACCTTACATACTACGCCTATCAACTGGTATCTTCAAGCATAACTGTGATTATTCACTACATATTGGTATGGTATGACCCAGAACTTTATAGCTACGTTCTTATTTGAAAGTCAGTACCCCACAATAGATCATGATTTACAAATTGTAAGACAAAAGGTCTTTGAGGAGGCACCTAACCCCCCTCTTGAACAAGAAGAAGATGAATGGACTGCACCTCTTCAACGATTACAAGGTTGTTATAATATTAACGCTGATGAGGATGAGGACCCTAGGAATGTGAACATTTCAAAAAATGAAGGACAAAGAGATATAGAAGGGCCAGGGATCGAATTACCTTTTGTTGGGCAACCTATTAAAATTAAGAAGGTTAATATTGGAACAGAGCAAGCACCTAAGTTGGAAAATGTTGGAGACTATTGGGATGATGCTACTATTAGTAATATTACAGAACTATTGCATGAGTATCAGGGCTTGTTTCCAACCAAGTTCATAGACATGACGAGCATTAAAGGGCCCATGGGAGAAATGAAGATTCCTTTGAAAGCAGATGCAAGGCCTTTCAAGTAGAGGCCTTACAGACTAAATCCAAAGTACAAGAAGAAAGTGAAGATTGAATTAGATAGAATGATAGAAGCACGAATTATAGAACTAGTCGAAGAATCTGACTGGATCAAGCCTGTGGTGGTCCAAGATAAGAAGACACGAGTAATCAAAATCTGTGTAGATCTAAGGAAATTGAATGATGCATGTTTACATGATTCATTTCCTACACGTTTTACTGATGAAGTTCTAGATAATGTAGGAGGACATGAATTTTATTCATTCACAGATGGATTTTCAGGCTATCACCAGATCAAAATTGCTAAGGAGGACATACATAAGACTACATTTGCAACAAAATGGGGTTATTTTCAATACATTGTTATGCCTTTTGGTTTGAAGAATTCACCAACCATCTTTTCCAAGGTGGTGGTCGAAGCATTTAAGGATTTTTTACATAAGATTTTGGAGACAACGTTGACTAAGATTTGTAGTGTTAATAGGTATGATTGGGATTTGAGAATTCCAACATTGTTATGGGATTATCGAACTACTTGAAAAAAGTTAACAATGAAGACTCCCTTCAAGTTAGTTTATGGCCAGGAAGCAGTGGTACCTATAGAATATTTGAGTCCTTGTTTAAGAATTGTAGCATTTACAAGTATGGATGACATTGACGCTATTCAAGACAGGCTCGTGCAGTTTATGGAACTAGAGGAAGACAAGTTCATTGAAGGATTTCACCAACAGGTACAAAAAGAAAGAGAAAAGGATTACCATAACAGACGTATCAAGAAGAAAGCATTTAAACAAGGAGATTTGGTACTTTTATATGACAACAAGTTCATGAAGCATCCAGGAAAGTTCAGGACACATTGGCTTGGGTCATTTGAGGTTGTCTATGTTACAAAAGGTGGAGTTGCGCAACTGAAGACACTTAATGGAGAATGGAAGGATGGTTTAGTAAATGGGAGTTGGTTGAAGCTATATTGTGATAACCAACTACCTCACAACTCTCAGTAAAAGAAAAGGAATAAGGGTCTACGTACCAGGTGTAGTTGAAATTGGGTACCAAACACAGAAAATACAATCTGCACATGATAGGTAGGGACAAATCAAAAGGCACAGGCTATTCTGCGTAGTATACAATTGCAGTAATATATAAGACTCAACCCTGCAGTGACTTGAGACGAGTCACATGTGAGTGTTGGGGGCCTGTTGGCCCTTGGTCATGTATTAAGGAAGAACGTGAAGATTAAAGAAGAAGAAAGACAAATTATGAAGTGTGTGGAAGGCACACAAACCGAGGAAGGGTCGAAGTGGTTAAAGAAGCATTAAAGAAGGAACAAAGTAAAGGAAAGAAAGTATTTGAAAGAGAATATTAAGGAAGAAAAAACAGAAACAAAGATAGATCATGGACACGTCAGCAAGCGGAAGAAGACACTAATGGGTGCCTTGGAGAACCTCACAAAGAATAAGGAGGAGCAGGTCGATGATGTCCTTAAAATTAGGGTTATGTGGACCTAGGGTTTTGGAAATGTGGATCTAGGGTTTTGGCACATGGGCTTCGGTCTAGGGTTTTATAAGAGTCATGGAATGTATAAATAGAGGTCTAGAAGAGTTGATAATATAGAGGCGATAGTGGTATTGAGATGTAGAAGTGTTATGTTTTAGGGTATTCTTGTATTTTGGGTCTTCAACTAGGTGCGAAGATCGACTTTGTAGTTGGGTGCACAAGGTTAGGAGATAAAGAGGAGAGAGATAAGGATCTGTAGCTGAGTGTGAAGATAGAACTGTATATTTTCATCTATTCTATCAATAAACACAGTTCTATGGACGTAGCCCTAGGAAGAGGGTGAACCACGTAAAATCTTGTTGTTTCATGTGGTTGATGCTTTGTTATTTACTATATTTTATGTTGTTATTGCACTGCTATTTTTACTGTTTAAGATTAAAAGATATAACTTACTTCGCGAAGTTAAGCATAATATTATTAAGAATCTCTGGCCTATTTTGCATTTTCATTTTGGAATCATCTTTCATTTCCTCTAGTTGTAGACACATGTGTCCTGCAACACCCCTATTGCTACTCTGGGTGAGACTTCAACTGCTTCGCAGGTGTTTCCATAAGGGCTAGTAGTTAGGGTTTGTTGGTGCATTATTAGATTTGAACCCTGGGTCTACCCCTTTGCCAAAAAATGTGCCATGTGTTGTGGTGAAAAACCACCACTACATTGCAAAGGGCCTTTAACCCTCGAACACTTTGGTGATGCAAAAACAATGTGGGTCATTGATCTTCCAATCATCTCCACCATTGGATCTGGGAGCATGTGAGTTATTGTGGCCAACATAAGGTTCCAGGTGGTAGGTCCACGATGGAAGGGTGATAGGCCATGGTGGTAGGGTTGGTAGTGTCTGGTGGCAGGCCTGAGGAAGACATGGGTACCGCATAAGCAAGGTGATATTGAGTCATACCATAAATGATATCACATGGAAGCAAGTTGGTTTCGTAGAGGGTGTTTGGTGATGTGAAGACAATGGGAGGACGCCTCATATAGTGAGACAAAACCACTATCGCATCTCTGAGGGATGTTAAACCTCATGTAAGTTGATGGTGCAAGATCATCGAGGCTTGTTGATCATCCCTTGATCTCCACCATTGTATTTGGGGGTATGAAAGTCGTGCACAATCAAGGATAAAGGGTGTGGGATGGGATCCACCATCTTCGTAGATAATGAGAAAATTCAACGTAGAACTCTGACAGAATAGGTGGGACCCCTATCCCATCCATGGTCAAATAAGGTGCCAAGTGGACGACCAGATATGGTGGGGCCCAAAATAAAGTTTAATTTATAAAATAAAGGTAAAGAAGGCAATGAAGGCTGACAAGGCAGGGCCAGGGTGGCCAAGAGGGTGATATGGCTTCACCTTAGGGTTCCAAATGGACCCAAAATTCCACATCATCATTCACATCAACAAAGGTGACACGTAGGCAAAACTATTCCATGGTGTAAAAAAAAAAATTAAGTCTAGAGATATTTCCTTATTTTGGCCATAACTAGAGTAGAATAAGTCCAATTGAGATGAAAATTCGCGGTTTTCTCCACATTTCGTAGATCTATACAAGTTTCAAATAGGGTCATTGTCCATTTCTTCTTGGATTTGTCAAAAATTGAAAATTAGTGTTTTTTAAAGATCCGGGTCTAGATGAAGCTGAAAATTCCAAGTTTGGAAAAGATAGTGAAAAAGGTCAAAGTTGTCATTTCCAGATTGTTGTATTTTTTTACCAGAGCATGAGAATGACAATCTAAGAGTTTTTATGAGTTCCCTGTAATTATTATCTATTTCTCATAAAAACAAATCTCTGGTTCCTAACAATTTTACTTGTATAAGTGGCATAAGTTGGTGTTTAGGATTAATTGCACCAAAATGAAAAGTGTAAAAAAAGAGGTAAAACAACAATGTTCATATGACTATAACTTTATGCTCAGAGCTCAAAATTGAGCAAGAAAGTAGTCATTGGAAAGATCTTGGATGGGAAAATCCATATATCAACCTAGATAATTGTTTTGAGTAGTATAATATACAATGAAATCAGACAAATATGAATGGTGGCATGAAAGAGAAGAAAATTCATGTATTCGTTTCCATAATGGCATATGTATATATTTTTTCGTAACACAAAATTGTTTGCATGCACATTTCTTGCAAACTTAGAGGTACATGAAGGAATTTTGGTTCCTATATTATAACTATATCCATGGAAGATTCCCAAGGGTCCTACATGTTGATTATTTGGGTTGGTTGTCATTGATGTCAACCCTTGAAGAAAGTCAAGTAGAGAATTCTGGTAGCACAAAGGTTTGGGTAATGGACCCAAGTTTGTTTGATTTATAATGGTATGAGTTTTAATATATTTGAAGGTAAGGATGTTCTATATGGATAGTACATGTCATTCCATTTTCTGTGGTATGTGGAACATCACATAACTCCTCACGGCTAGAGAGTTATGGCCATGTGAAGTTGAAGAACCCTCATGAGTCATCTAGAAGCCCCAAAAGGTCAAAGTAGTCAAAGTGGTTGCAAAGAAGAAATTATTTAAATAATAATTGCAAACTTAGAGGTACATGAAGGAATTTGGTTCCTATATTATAACTATATCCATGGAAGATTCCCAAGGGTCCTACATACGTTGATTATCATTATTGTCAGCCATTTATGTCAGCCCTTGAAGAAAGTCAAGTAGAGAATTGGTATAATAAAGGTTTGGGTAATGGACCCAAGTTTGTTTGATTTATAATGGCATGAGTTTTAATATATTTGAAGGTAAGGATGTTCTATATGGATAGTACATGTCATTCCATTTCTGTATGTGGAATATCAACACATAACTCCACACGGCTAGAGAGTTATGGCCATGTGAAGTTGAAGAACCCTCACAGTCATCTCCTCCAGTCTCAAAAGGTCAAAAGTAGTCAAAGTGGTTGCAAAGAAGAAATTATTTAAATAGCCAAAGGAAGTGATGAGTGTAATATATAAGTCAAAGTGGATACAAAATAAATTATTTAAATAATAAAGCTAATGGATAAATTACTAAGTGGACAAGTGGTTAGAAGTGGGTTAGTCCCAAATTAAGGAAAGTGGTTTAAGATGGTTAGAAGGTAAAAAACAAAAGTGAAGTGATGAGTCTACTATAAGTCAAAGTGGATACAAAATAAATTATTTAAATAATAAAGTTAATGGAGAAATTACTAAGTGCACAAGTGGTTAGAAGTGGGTTAGGATGGTTAGAAGGTAGCCCACTGAGGAAGCTACATGAAAGTATAAATATGAGGTAAATGTCTCTCATTTAATCACCTATTGACTATCATTGACTATCTATTTTGTGAAATTTTATTTGGGTAGGTATTATTGATAGAGAAAAGTGCGGCAGAAAAATCACAGCAAAAAAAAAGTGCGGCAGAAAAATCGCAGCAGGAAAACTGCAACAAAAAAAGTGTGGCAGAAAAGTGTAGCAAAAAAATTGTGGCAGGAAAAGTGTGGCAGGAAAATTGTGGCAGGAAAAGTGTGACAGAAAAACTATGGCAAAAAAAGTGTGGCAGGAAAATACTGGCAGGAAAAGTGTGGCAGAAAAAGTGCAGCAAAACAACTGCAATAGAAAAATTGTTGCGGCAGAACGCTACAAGAAGAAAAAGGTATGGTTTTCATATGTGTAGTGTTGAACTTATGAATCTAGTTGAAGGTTTTCCTTGTAAATCTGTTGTATGCCCTCTTGGAAGTTGAGGGCTTGTTGTAGAATGGTTTTGAGGGAGATCTATTGATGTATATTGTCAGTGCACTTAGTTTG
Organism: Picea sitchensis; assembly: GCA_010110895.2. NCBI lineage: Eukaryota > Viridiplantae > Streptophyta > Pinopsida > Pinales > Pinaceae > Picea > Picea sitchensis. Next base: position 49,659 of record SNQJ01S0041943.1, read on the forward strand.
ATTTATTGGCATATCTTGTGGTGCATTGTGAGAGACACTTGTGAGTGGTATTGGTATATGATTGGCTTATGAATTATACATCCTTGAGGCTACATAAAAGTGAGGTTATGGCACATGGTTTGATGTAAGGATTTATGGTATTTGGTTATGGATAGCATGATGTATTTCTAGAGAAATTTTCATGGTTATATTGGTATATGTATTTGGTATATGGTTGAGGTACATGTTGGGTACATGGTTGAGACAAGTAGTTGATGAGTTGGCACATATATGAGGTGTATATTTGATGATGTTGGTACATATTGATGAGTCATAGTTTATGTGTATTTTATGCATGATTGGTACATATTTGGTGCATGGTTGATGCACTCGTTGATGGTACAGGTTGAGGTACAAGTTGCTGCATGGTTGATGCACTTGTTTATGGTACAAGTGGATTACAAGTTGTTTGGATGGGTTATTGTGATAGGTTATTTGTACAGGTTTGGTGCATGGTTGATGCATTTGTTTATGGTACAAGTTGAGGTACATGTTGATGTATGGTAGATGTTGGAACATGTTATTGGTACAGGTTTTTATAGGTTGATTACATGTTTATTGGTACAGGTTTATAGCAGTATATCTCATAGTGATAGCGTGATAGTGGTTCCATCATTCTACTTCTACATTAGGGTGGTTGGACCGGGAAAGGAAATGTAGTTGTAGCCACCTTCCAGTTGTAGCCAGAGAACATAGGGGGTTGTAGCCTCCTTATGGTTGTAGCCAGAGAATTGGGGAGTTTGGAGCTTCCCTTAGGTTGTATCTTGAGAAACTACGGGGTTGTAGCCTCCTTATGGTTGTAGCCAGAGAATTGAGGAGTTGGAGATTCCTTCCGGTTGTAGCCTGAGAAACTAGGGGGTTGGAGCCTCCTTCCAGTTGCAGTGGAAAACAAAGGAAGTTGGTGCTTCCAATGAATGTAATTCTTAAAGACATATAAGAAAAAATATTCCTTGGTTTTCTCCCGCTTTGGGTTTCCACGTAAAAAATGGTGTACTATGTATGTGTGTGATTGCTCATCTGTTCATTGTTTTATTACTCTGAAACTATTGGATGATATTGATACATTGATATAACACTTGCATTTTATGGTGAAAAATGATTAAATTTCTCTATTATTGATTCACCCCCCCTCTTAGTAATCCAACAATTGGTATAAGAGTCGGTTCCTTCAGGAAACAATTTAACCACTGGAAAGAGATCATGGATTATTCTAAGAATGGAGTACCAATGTTTAATGGTTAGAATGGTTTAAAGAATGGGATGTGGATCAAAAGGATGAAAGTATTTTTACAGGCACATGGACATTATATTTGGCTTTCAGTTATTATAGGATATGATAGTTTTAAAAGGGAAAATACTGCAGCCGAGAAGGAATTGAAGAAGAATAAAAAAATAGCAAAGGATTTCATCTGGGAAGGATTACCTAATTCGGTAAGAGAAAAGGTTGGTAAATTTTCATCAGCCAAAGAACTTTGGGATAAGTTACATGACATATATTCTTCACCCATAGAAGATTCATAAAATGCCAAAGAAGATGCAGATACAGATAGAGAAGAATTATGTTCACCATTGATCCAGGTGGATATTGGTGGCCACCCACCTTCTCCAACTGGCCCAAACCATGTTTTTGGCAATTTTGATAATTTACTATTTTTAGCAGTTTTTAACTTCCGGGGCCATTTTGAGGCCCTAAACGATGTTTTTTGAGAAAACGGGAAGCAACATGAATCATAGATCATGTTGCTCATCCAAAAGTTGTAGTTCTCAGATAGATCTTTCCAACGAGCTATTGAGCACCCACAACAGAGATCGTATGCAAAGGTTACACCCCTGGGAAGTTGACGTATCAACTACCCCCATCGGGGCCCACAAACCTTTTGGCTTTTCATATTCTGAGGTTAGGGTTTTGGATTTTACTTTTGTTAAAAAGGCCCTTAGAGCCTCATTGTAATAATCATCTTCTCACAGATGCGAGTAGCCGTCACATCTCTTCTCAGAGATAAGATACCACCATTCTAGCGAGTCTTTCACTCTGTACTTTTACAGTCTCTGTACATTTATTTCATTAATAGAAATCGTTTATTATTGTATATTTGTGACTCTTGTTATATTTCCGCTATATCTCTGTTATATTGTTGTCTCTCTTGCAATATCTTTGAATATTTCTGTGTTATATCTCCGCTCTCATTTCGTGCCAAAAATAATCCGGATCAGTGGTATCAGAGCAGGTTGCTCTTGATTGTTTTTCAGTGCATGTCCCCGACGAGGTCCGAGTATAGCAAGTTGGGTCTCGAGCTTGTCTCTCTTGAGGAAAATCGCTCTCAAACACCCAAGAAACCCTCAATGATGAAAGAAAAGAAAAACGATGGAGCAGACGATCCAATCGGTCTATTGCTAGAGCAAGCTCTCACATGACAGAGGGACAAAATGATGGAGAATTTTTCCCACATCCTTCAACGCCTACCGATAGCATCAAGCGCATCTTCATCAAGTGGCCATTTTGGAGGCACCTCGCCTTTCAAGGTACAGGTTAATTTTGATATTCTTGTATTTGAAGGTCAAATAGATGCAGATGCCCTAGATAAATGGTTAAATCTGCTAGAAGGTTATTTCTCTGTTCATAATTTTTCCGACGAGGAAAATATCACCTTCGCACTCCTTAAGGATCTCCCCCATGTAAAACATTGGTGGGAAGCTTACTGGGAGAAGATTTCCACAGAGGATTCTGGAATATATGGGGCTGAGCCCACTTCAGATTTTTTTGTGGATGCAACAAAGGAACAATAT
>SNQJ01S0041943.1:61132-103644 GCA_010110895.2 Picea sitchensis
GGATAAGAAAGAAACAATCATCAATATCTTTATCTACAATTGAAGCATAGTATATTGCAACAACATGATGTTGTACTGAGGTTCTATGGATGAAACAAAATTTAATAGATATACAGGTTGAGTATGATGAGCCCATTCCAATCTATTGTGATAATACAAGCACCATAAGTATCTCAAAGAACCCAGTGATGTGCTCCAAGATGAAGAACATTCCAATAAAGTATCACTTTCTAAGGGAACATGTTTCAGAGAAGAACATCAGAGTTGAATATGTAGGAACAAAATAACAAGTGACAGACATATTTATAAAATCGCTTCCAAGGGAATCCTTTGAGTATTTTATCTAGAGACTCGAAGTAATTTCTACTCCAAAATTAATGATTTTGAATTTTTATCTTATATGTCTTAGATTTACATGAGGAAGCACCATAAAGAGGACAATTTAGGTTGGGGGATCCGTTTCAGGAAGAGTTCAGTCAGGGGGAGTATCCCCAAGGACAATTCAGTTAGGGTGAGAAACCTCGGATGGAAAAATACCTTTTCCATTGATGACAAAGGGGGAGAGATTTATCAGATGCAAAGGGAAATGCTTGGAGAAAGAGAATAGAGGCATGGTTCCAAGGGGAGCGATGGTCACAGGGGGGGCATGAGTGATATGACTTTAGTATTGCATCAGATTGTTTCCATCAATGCCAAAGGGAGATATTTTTGATTATTTGGGTTGGTTGTGTTAGCAATAGAAGTCACCTTCAGATTGCATTGAAGGTAAACCCAATACCCATCATTTTATATGTTACAGGTAATTGAGTTTTGAGTGGTAAAATGGAGAAAACTCAATAATAATAGCATTTTAACTCAGAAATCTGGACTAGCATGCACCAACCATTGACATCTTGGATCAACTTCAGTCAGTAATTTGGAGTAAGGGTCAGTAGGAGGAAGATTTAGTGAGAAATGTGTAGAGGTCTACTATGAAGATCAGATTTTCCAATAGCCTAAGGAGGAAAAACTTAAACACAAGGTCCTCTTAGATTCAAATTTCAAGGAAATTGGAAGAAATCATAACAGTAATATAATCAAACATTTATCATAATACAATTACAACAATCCATGTGAATCATTCAAACATGAACTCTCTCAGTATCAGAGGCAAATAATATGGAGTAAGAAAGATGACTTTTATTAACCAAGATGTCTCAAAAACAAATACATAACCAGAGAACCAGTTGTTCTCAATCAAAATATTACAATAGCAGGGAGCGTAGCTCAACCATTCGACCTTAAAATAAATCAAAATTGCCTATATATACTAAAATGTTGCAACCACTAGGAATTCAATCAGATAGCTGCCTTCAAATCCTTCAATCGGCTCCCACTTTGTCAGGTTGTGCAGACCTCATGATGTCATATGCGAGCTAGGCATAGTTATGTGTTTCGCAGGAAATGTTTCCCATAAGGAATCTTTAGATCGTAAGTGTGCCTTCAAGGCTGCTCTCTGCAACGTTTTCCATTTATGGGATGAGGTGAGGTCTCAAGTGTTGCCCACAATCTTCAATAATTGTCTTCATTGGGATTAGGACTGGACCTGACACCCATAACATTTCTCAGATAGTGCCAATGACTTATGTGAGTCCATCCTAATGCCTCGAGGCCATGAATGGTCTTTGTCTATGACCAATGCGATATTTGCAGGTAGTAGTATGATATTGTATATGCAGGGGTGATGTGGAGTGAGGTGCTTGGTGAAAACTCCCATGGCCCAACGAGTGAGCGTCGACCATGTGGAAGTAAGCGATTGGGGGAGCAGAGGTTGGGATGAGGTATCAGGAAGGTGTTGGGCCCCAAGAACTCCCCCTAAATTTTTACAAAATTTAAAGGGCCCCTATTAAAATCTTGATAATTATAATGAGCTTCAGAATCAACCTTTTGAAATAGTTCCATACCTTGGCTTGTTTTGAGACAAACTTAAGATATTCACTATAGTATGAAACATTCATTACAAGATTATATGTCAAAAGTTAGAAACGAGCATAAAAATCTCAATTTAAACAAAAACATTAATTTTTATCAAATGTTTATTTTCGTTTAAATTATGATTATGTGTTCATTCTTTTGCTTATTTGAAAGTTTAAGTATTTTGAATAATGTGTTCAATACTTCATCAAATAATATCTTGGTTGGTTTCTCATTTTCATGAAATCATTTGGTGATATTAATTAATTAAATTATTTTTACATTTTGCATTTCATTTCAAAATAATAATAATAAAGAATTATTTATCATTTGTTTGATTTTATTAAAAACTAAAATTAATATTTTTCTTCATTAGCAGTGAAGCTTCTAGATCATAGTTGAAAACAAATTATAAATAATGTTTGTTTATAAGTTATAATTGGTTTAAATTCATTTTATTTTTTCTAGATTTTGTTTATTCTCAAATTTTAGGTTATTAATTTAGGTTTCTTTTTTTGTTTCACAAGTTTCTATAATCAAATATGAATTGTATGGATTTGATCATGGCTTGGTTTTATTATTCAAATACGTTCAATATGATTGATCCAAAAATGGTACTAGTTACTACAAATAATTTTATGAGCAACAGATAAAATTTGGAAAAGCGTCAATATCAAATAGGCAATTGTCTTGAGTTAAATGGCCAGTGAGGAATTTGGAAAAGCGGTTGAAACCCGAGAACAAAATGGACCATTACCTTTACAGTGTGTAGATATTTTCCAAACAAATGCATGATTTGAGATATTTGGGTCTCTTTTAGAAAATTCAGTGTGAGGAAATTAATCTCTTTATAAGTATTCTTTATTCATTTATAAATATATGAAAGATCAATTACCATGGAGATAGAAGAATTGGAGAGGAGAAATTTTAATCCTTTCTCTTTTGTATATTATTGATTTTATAAACTTTTTATTTCTTTTCAAATGGGTAATGGATGGTTGGAATCTTCGGGAAAATGAATGAGTATTTTTAAAGAGAATATGGAATTCCAAGTTGTTAATGGCTTTTCCTATGTAAGTAAAATGGTTTATTTTCATATAATATATTCATATTATTTGAATAATTGATTATCCATTGATTTAAAATAGCTTTAGTCTTTTTATCCAATACATGGTTAATTATTATTATTTATGTATTAATTTTTTTCAATCTTTAAAGAGTTTATTATCTTAAAAAATTCTTCTAGAATACAATGGGCATATGATTTTGAGAAAAAATGGCAAGAAAGTAATTCATCTTTGGCTTCAGAGGTACGTGATACTTATTCCATTTTATTCTTTCATTATTGTTGTGATATGAAAATGTTATTATGGTTGATTTTAGCTTTAGCTTGTCATCATATCGTGTTTTCATCTTGTACATTAAATGTTATATGTTGCCCATAATTTCTTATTTCATTTTATGTGTGATCAATCGATTATTTGATTATTGTGAATTTATTTCTAATGTTAAATGATGGATAATATCAATACTCATAATTGAGTTTTCTTTAGTTCTTAAATATTGATTATCTTAAGATCATGCGATTTTTAATTAGTTGTCTTCCTATTGTTATTAATTTACTCCAATATCAAATACTTCTTTGAATGTATTCTAGAAGTGCTAGTATTCTGTTATAGGTTTCCCTTAACAAGCATTGAGGAAGAACTCATACAACACAGAAAGGTAATACCAGTTTCGTTGATCAGCGAAAGGTTATTATGTGTGTTATTTAGTTAAGTTGTTTATGAATGAGAGCAACAATGAATGTGTGGTTCAACTTTGACTATCCACATGTTCATGTTTTTTTTTTTTTTTTTTTTAATTAAATTTATATAAAGAAAACAATAAATATTTTTTATGTGCTTTCTTCTCTGCTTCCTAGAAATAATCATTTTTCACATCAATTTTAGTAAGTTTTGATTAAAATTTGCATCTTGTAAAATCATGTAAATAAAAGAGACTTATATATCTTACCTTTAAATACAACTACTATAGTTACATTAGAGTATATGTACATATATATAGTGTTTAGTAATTAATTAGTGCACTTTATCTTTTATTAGTTTCTTTTAGGATTCTTAGATTGGCTAATGGAGCCGTTAAACCCCGTCGAGAACAAGTTACACCAAACAACTTGGGTTATTTAGACAACCAGTATGGGACTCACTCTTCCTAGTTATTGAGACGATCAATTTACATCCATCAACAAATGAAGCTAGAAGGAGGAGCCAGGCTGACAAGCTGGCCTTATAGGAATCTTTGTTTTGAATTTAATTAATTTCCCATGGATCCCAAATCCTTTGTGTTGGAACATGCTTTCCCGCCTCGTGCACGATATGTTCCCAACGAGATGATCTCTCTCTTGTCCAAACTCACCTTTTATGGTGGGGCGAATGTATTTGCAAAATACCATATTAATAAGTTTTGGGTGTAAATGCATCAAGCATGATATTTTTGATTTAAAAGTTTTGTGTAGATTGTTCTCTTTTACTTTCATGGGTTGTATTAAACATTGGTTTGAGTCTTTTTCAACATATCACATTTTTATTGGTTTTTGGTTTGTAGATGAATTTTTAGATACTTTTTTGAAATCTATGATTTTAATCAATTATGTGAAGAATTTTTAGACTTTGCTAATCAATGACAATTCATTTTCAAAAGGATTTACCGACAGAATCCATCATGTTCTTTGTAAATTTAATCTTGATGACATGTCATTTTGTATTAAATCTCCTCTATGATGCTTACGCTTCGAGTCATATTCAATTGAAAATGATGAAGAAGTTACAAATATTATCACTCAATTGCAAGAATTGTGTTCACAGGATGAGAGGAATCCATCAAAATGTTGAACAACAAAGGGAGGTAGAATCTATTGAAATGTTCTTACCCGACAATAAGGTGGTTTTCCTCTGAATCATTGTATTTTCAGGCCTCCACTATCGTGGAAGAAGATTTGATATTGGGTCCAGTTGAATTTACATATTCTTCTAACTCTTTCTCTAATCATTATTTAAATTCGATTATTGAATAAGACATAGGTGATAAAAATGATCTTAAGCATTCTAACATTCGGTGGTAGATTAGAGATGTAGGTTTGCAATTGGAAGAAGTAACCTTCAACCCTCATCTACAAATCATACCTTATCAACATGAAAGATCGGATGTTTTCCATGAAAGTTTTGAATTATCTATTGTATGGGAGGCAAATTTAGATGATCATATTATGTTGAAAATTTATCACCAAAACAAAGGTGAAAGTTTTAAGGAAAATGAAGAGATGTCTTGAGAATAGCATTGTTAAATATCATAGCTCAAAATATTATTTTTCATGTGCTTATTTAGGATTCCTTTTACTCTTTATATCCCAATCTCTTGTAGATTATGGTGGATTTGATACTTTACCCATGATATCTTACTCTTTGCCACCACAATTCAATCTTTTCAATATGCCAAAAATTGGTGAAACTAATTCATTATAACACTTATCAAATTCGGTTGATGCTCTTTCAATTTCATCACTTGCATGGAAAAATTACATGTTGCAAGATGATTTTACGATTTATTTTTGAAAAGACAATGCACTCATCCTTATGGAAATCGAATATTCTATATTGCATATTTGGTCTTTGATTTGAATTTTAATGTTTATGCTTCACATTTTGAAGCGATCAATCTCATCGAAAGGCGTTCAAACCAATAATCTAACAGATGTCATGAATCCTCTTATGATGTGTTCCCCATTGATATATCGATTTCATCAAAGTCATAGTTTGCATCCTAATTCTTATGACATGATCTTAGAATGGCTTGAAGATTCATATCTAAAAATCTTCATAATAAAGATAAGGTTGTATTTTATTTGTTTCTACCTAAATATCTGAGGGGTAAGCATCCACATGATTTTTTTTTATCCTCCGTGTGAAGCAATTGATGAACACTTGGAGAATGGTCGTGATGAGACGCCGACCTTGGTTGATGGTTATGTCGGGTCCATAAATATTGACAAGTTTTCCAAACTTACTTACACTCTTACATGCTATTATGACCCATATCACAACAAGATTTTAGAATGGTTGGAGGATTCATACAAAACAAATGTTCAAGGAATGGTAAGGTCATGCTTGCTTTGTTTTAAATGATGATGGTAAGTAAGTATGATATATTTTGTTATTTTTCGATATACCACCATTCTTGTTAGTAATATTTGATTTTGTTTCCATTCGCGGGATTGGAGTTACTTTGATGGCTACATTGGGCTTATGACTTCACTTAGTATTTTGATTTGTTTAGTAGTTAGAGTAGGTTTAGGAGTAGGTTTTCTTTTAGTTTTATTTCACAGTTTTTCTCTTTGTAATAATCTAGTCATGAACGCAAGCGGAGCGCAAGAGAACCATAATATGAATGTTGTCGGGGAAGTCCACTTAACACAAGCGGGCACACCAAGAGAACCATAATATGAATGTTGTCAGGGAAGTCCACTTTAAATCTTTTTCTCTCTTCTTTTCGTTGAATATTTCTTTTAAAAAATGCAGTATCATCATGAAAATTTTAAATGGAAAGTAAAGAGATAAGTAAATTTAAACTATCAATTAAACCCTGACCTAAGGTGCCATGAGTAGGACTACACTCATCTTAATAAGGATTTTTCTATTTTTAGTCTCTTTTATTTTTAATAATAATGCTTGGTCAAAGTAGCATCTCATGCATCAATATATTAAGAAAAGAACTTGCTCGCACGTGATATTTTATATGATTTAGTTCTTCCTTTATTTTACAGTGAGATGCTAGTGGATCCAAAAGCTCAAGTTTATATTTGGCCAAAATCATTTCTTGAAAAGTTTTATTTTGTTGTTTTGATTTTGTGTACTTCTGATTTTCTAATCCCATTAATAAAATTTGATTTGGTTTGTTGTGTGTTTTTGTTTTCTTTGATTATTTTAAATGATTTTTCTTCTTATCTTTCTTTTTGTATCAATACATTTATGATCAAAGAACTATTGTCGAAAGAAGCATTTATTTTAAGACATGTGTTTTTAAAGAAAATTGAAATAAGTTCAAAGAGGTCCTGGTATTAAGATATAGCTCATAAAATTGATTTTTAAGTCAATTGTCACTTTCATTTTGTCCTCAAATTGTCTTTGTCAGAGTATTACACCAGAGATATGGTTTAAATATTTGAGAATTACGATGATCTTTAAACTTTTTACGCCGTCCATATTCTTAAGGAATCACTTTTAAGTACTTCCCCATTCTCTAGATGATTTCTTAAAGGAAATATAAAATCTATAAACCATGATAAAACTTCCAGTTTTGAAAGAAAATAAATAACATGGTCAACTATTCAACTGTATTGCAATTAACCTCCAATATCACCCTACTCTCTTTGTCATCAAGAAATCTATAATTGTATTATTATTTAAAAGTGGCATAAGAGAGTTGAAAGAACTTATGTGTGGGAAGTGTGTGTAAACCCGTCGGGGTACTGAACAGGCTCGCTGGCAGTGGGTAAATATACACATGATACCAAGACAACTTCGTCGAGGTACTGAAAAGGCCTGCTGGCAACGATGCAATGTCGGTTCGAGAGGTAGCAAGTATATGTTTTCAAATTAACTTTTATGGAAGTATACATCATGTGGATACAACTATTGGATGGGATTAAAGTACTTGAGTGGGTTAAATGACATCCCTGTCGAGGCTATGGACGACTGCTGATAGTAGTGACTCTGTCAACGGTATTGAAGTTCTTTTATAAACATCATGACTCATTGATTAAGACATTATTTCAGGTTATAATCTTCTGCAAAGAAAATTCTATTTTCTAGTTATAACATTGAGCTTATCCTAATACTATATGGTCTCAGAGTGAATTTATTTAAGGGAGCTTAAATCCTTTTTCAAGTCTTATTATTTTCTTCCTGAGATGAAATCTTACCAGATTAGAGATAACTGCTTCACCTAGTAAGTCTCCATTTGTTGGCCCCCAACAACTCCCCCTAAATTTTTACAAAATTTAAAGGGCCCCTATTAAAATCTTGATAATTATAATGAGCTACAGAATCAACCTTTTCAAATAGTTCCATACATTGGATTGCTTTGAGACAAACTTAAGAAATTCACTATAGTATGAAACATTCATTACAAGATTATATGTCAAAAGTTATAAACGAGCATAACAATCTCAATTTAAACAAAAATGTTAATTTTTATCAAATGTTTATTTTCGTTTAAATTATGATTATGTGTTCATTCTTTTGCTCATTAGCAAGTTCAACTATTTTGAATAATGGGTTCAATAATTCATCAAATAATATCTTGGTTGGTTTCTCATTTTCATAAAATCATTTGGTGATATTAATTAATTAAATTATTTTTACATTTTGCATTTCATTTCAAAATAATAATAATAAAAGAATTATCTATCATTTGTTTGATTTTGTAAAAAACTAAAATTAGTATTTTTTCTTCATTAACTTGAAGCTCCTAGATCATATTTGAAAACAAATTATAAATAATGTTTGTTTATAAGTTATAATTAGTTTAAATTCATTTTTTATTTTTCTAGATTTTGTTTTATTCTCAATTTTTAGGTTATTAATTTAGGTTTCTTTTTGTTTCACAGGTTTCTATTATCAAATATTTGATACGGATCTGATCATGGCTTGATTTTATTATTCAAATACGTTCAAGATTATTGATCCAAAAATAATTTTAGATTGCTACAAATAATTTTATGAGCGACAACAAATAAAATTTGGAAAGGCGTCAAGATCCGATAGGCAATTTTGTAGAACTGATTGCAGCCAAACCATGAGGAATTTGAAGAAACGGTTGAAAACCCAGAACCAAAATGGACCCATTTACCGTACTCATAGAAATTTTCTCAAAATAATGTATGATTTGAGAGATATTTGGGTCTCTTTTAGAGACAAATTTCAGGTGGCGAAAATTAATAGTGATGCCCAGACTCTTCATTCATTTTATAAATATATGAGAAAGATCAAAGCCATAGAGATAGAAGAATTGGAGAGGATGATTTTAATCCTTTCTCTTTTTTATATTATTGCTTTTGTAAACTTTTTATTTCTTTTCAAATGGAGTAATGGATGGCTGGAATCTTTGGGAGAATGGACGAGTATTTTTAAACAAGAATATGAAATTCCAGGTTGCTTAATGACTTTTGTCTTGTAAGTAAAATGGTTTTATTTTCATATAATATATTCATATTCTTTGAATAATTGATTATGCATTGATTTAAATAGCTTTAGTCTTTTTTATCAATACATGGTTAATTATTATCATTTATGTATTAATTTTTTCAATCCTTAAGAGTTTATTATCTTAAAAATTCTTCCAGGACTACAATATGGGCATGTGATTTTGAGAAAGAATATGGGAAAGTAATTCATCTTTGGCTTTAGACCTGTGTGCTACTTATTCCATTTCATTCTTTCATTATTGTTTTATTATGAAAATGTTATTATGGTTGATTTTAACTTTAGCTTGTCGTCATATGGTGTTTTCATACTGTTAAATGTTATATGTTGCCCATAATTTCTTATTCCATTTTTTATGTGTGATCAATTGATCATTTGATTATTGTGGAATTTATTTCTAATGTTAAATGATGGATAATATCGATACTCAGAATTGAGTTTTCTTTCGTTCTTAAATATTGATTATCTTAAGATCACACGATTTTTAATTAGTTGTCTTCCTGTTGTTATTAATTTACTCCAATATCAAATACTTCTTTCAATGTATTCTAGAAGTGCTAGTATTGTTTTGTTATAGGTTTCCCTTAACAACAGTACAGGAAGGAGCTCATACAACACAGAAAGATAAATACCAGTTTCGTTGATCAGCGACATGTTATTATGTGTGTTATTTAGTTAAGTTGTTTATGAATGAAACAATGAATGTATGGTTCAACTTTGACTATCCACATGTTCATGTTTCATTAACGTTTTTGCAAGATTCTTTAATTTATAAAAGAAAAATAATAAATATTTTTATGTTCTTTCTTTATTTGCTTCCTAGAAGCAATCATTTTTCACATCGATTTTCGTAAGTTTTGATTAAAACTTGCATCTTGTAAATCATGTAAATAAATGAGACTTGTATATATTCTTCTTAAATACAACTATTACAGTTACATTAGAGCATATGTACATATATATAGTGTTTAGTAATTAGTTAGTTACTTCTCTCTTTTATTCGTTTCTTTTACGATTCTTAGATTGGCTAACAGAGCCATTAAACCCATCAGAATGAGTTACACCAAATGGCTTGGGTTATTTAGACAACCCCGAACCAAACTCGCTCTTCCAATTGACGGACGATCAATTTCGCCCGTCAACAGAAGGGAGAGGTGATAGGCGGAGAGAGGGTGCTTGAGCTGCTTAGGCCTCCAATCTTTTCATTTTCCCTATGGAAATCATGGGAATAATGCCACATGATTTACAACATAATTCTCTTGAGGGTAAACCTCAATTTCTATCTGATTCTTAAGAAACAATCTGTAAATCCGTATGTTAACATATAGGCTCCATGGGGGATAGAGACCTCCCTATGAGGCTCTAAGAACTCCTTTTTCATTTTCAGTGCCTTAGTATTGGGTTGTGGAGTCATTTATAAAAAACAAAACAAAAGAAAAATGATATTTACAATGACATGGAAAGCCACTCATGGCTTAAGTAAAAAACGTTTTTAGAAAATGCCCATTTACAAGGCTACCAAAAAATTCAACAACCTTCAAATCCTCCAAATTGTAAGTGTTATTTGAAAAAACTTTAAAATTTTTGAAGGGGCTGATTCATAATCCCTCAAATTTACCACGCTTGCCTTTATCTTGCCTAGGTGCATTCCATTTAAGTATTAGATATCCCACTTGGAAATCCTCTTTATTGACCTTTTTGTCAAAAGCTTGCTTGATCTTCTATTGATGGTCATGTGATTTTTCCAGTAGCTTCTCCCTAGTCTGCTGCACTTTTACTAGCTGTTGTACTCTTCTAATCATATCATCTGGTTCTCCCTGGTAATCTTGGAAGAATTTTTCCACAGGTAAGGAAATCTAAGAAGAAAAGATGGCCTCAACTCCATACACAAGCTAGAAAGGAGAGACACCAAAATATATCTTTGTTGTCACTCTGTTAGCCCATGAAGAAAATTTAAGTTTTGAATCCCTTGCCTTCTTGTTGTCCTCTAACATTGTTTTGATGATCTTAATAAGGCTCTTGTTAGAGGACTCTTCCAGTCCATTACCTTCAGGGTAGTAAGAAGTAGAGTGAAGCAATGCGATTCCAAACTGTTCACAAAACTTAATCAATGGTTCAACCTTAAAAGATGAAGCATTAGCAGTGACAATTCTATTTGGACAACCAAATTTTACCACAATATTCTCAAGAAAATCAATGATTACTTTGTGGGAAGCATTTCTTGTGGGGATCGTTTCTATCCACTTAGTAAAGTAGTCTATGGAAGTCAAGATCTATCTATGCTGACCACTTGAAGCAGGGTGGATTTCCCCAATAAAATCTAGGCCCCATTATTGAAAAGGTCATGAAGCTACCACATGCTTCAATGGAAAAGACTTGAGCTTCAACTTTCCAAAGAAATTCTGACAATTAATGCAAGCCCTGATTTTAGAACAAACATCAGTGAAGAGGCTAGGCCAAAAATATCTAGCCCTGGGAATCTTGTAGGCCATGGTTCTCTAGAAGTGATGCCCCCCACATAAACTGTCATGAAAATCATGCATGACCTTTTGGGCTTCATGTGGGTCTATACACCTCAATAACACTCCTAAAGGGTCTTTCCAATATAAGACTTGATCAATCAGACAATATTTAATCAATTTGAGATTTAAAGCTCTTACCTTTCTCTTTTCCATGCCATCAGGAGGCTGCAACTTTTGTAGGAAAAATATAATGTCCTTGTACCAAGTGCATCTTGCCAATGGGATTGCAACTTGAGGATCTTCATCAGACAACTCAACTTGATGATTCTCTAAATAACTGTTGATGAAATTGACCCCCAAGGCTTCATAATTAGATTCAGCCAACAACCTGTCTAAACCTTGGCCTTTAACCAATTTGGTGGGCTTTATTTCAAGATCAAATTCAAGGATCTTAGCAATCCACTTGCTCCTTTTTCCATCTATGTCAGGCTGAATGAGGATCTCTTTCACAGAAGCTGAAGGGACATATGCAATGAATTTTGAATGTAGCACATAAACTATGGAAGCTTTGAGAGATTGAACCAAAGCATTGGCCTGTTTTTCCATGATGTCATACTTTATTTCAGCATCTCTCAGTGCCCTAGTGAAAAAGGAAATGGGTTGCTCTAACCCATCGACATTTTTTTGTAATAAAACAACTTCTACTGTGTTAAATGAAGCAAAAGAGAAAATCAGAAACTCCTTGGAGTATTCAGGACTAATGAGCACATGTGCTTCATTCAAGGCCTTATTTATTTGGTCAAAAGAGTTACGAGATTCAACAATCCATTTGATTTGATTTCCTTTCCTCAACATGGATGTGATAAACTTTACTAACTCAACAAAATTTGAAACAAACCTTCTCAAAAAATTAATTTCCCCCGAAAACTATTGAACTTCTTTATTGGATCTAGGGATTGACAAAGCTTGGATAGCTTCTACCCTGCTTGGATCAATCTTTACCCCATAAGTTGACACAATGTGCCCAAACAATTTCCCCTCTTTCATGGAAAATAATGACTTCTTGGGATTTAGAGAGAGACCAAATTTTATACATTTCAAGAAGACTCTTTTCAGATGATCATAATGTTCTTTATAATATTGTAAGAACATTGTTATGTCATCCAAATAAATGAACACAAACTTGTCCCTTTCTCCAATAAAAGCTATGTCCATGGCTCACTGAAAGGTTGCTCCTGCATTCATCAATGCAAAGGACATATTAGCGTACATGAATCTACCCAAAGGAGTGGTGAAGGTTGTCTTCTATCTGTCTTCAGGTAAGACAAAGACTTTATTGTAGCTATAAAATCCATCAATCATAGATATCCTGGATGCCCCTGTCACCCTTTGTAATATGTGTTCCATTTTGGGCAAGGGGTAATTATCGTTTTTAGAGCTTCTGTTTAGATTTCATAAATCCACACAAAGACTGTTTTATTCATTCTTCTTTCTTACTGGGACCAAGTTGGCCACCCATTCAGAATACCTCAAAGGAATGATAATATGGGCATCGAAAATCAGTTTAACCTCCTTCTCCATAATGGACAACATCATAGGATTTATTTGTCTCAATTTCTGCCTAAATGGCTTGGACTCTTCCTTCAATGAGATCTTGTGCTCAATGATACTTGTGTCATATGTCCTGAGATCTTCATATGTCCAGGAAAACAAATCAACAAACTCCTTTAACAACTCATCATATTTGGCCCTTTACTCTCTTGAAAAACTGCTTGAAAACTTGACAAATTTGGGATCCTTCTCTATACCAATATTGTACTCAGCTACTTCAACATCATTAGCTAAACCTCTAAACTTTACTGCCACATCATTCCCATCAAAAAATATTTCCAAAGGAACTAGTCCCTTCAAAATGTGGTTGTTAGGCAGCTGAACAATATGGAGATTAACAATTTTGTTTAAAAATACATCAGCATGAGGGCTACTTTCAGAATCATGATCTTGATCAATATGTAATTCATAGAACTAATCAACAGACTCAAGAAACGTTTTGATTTCATTATCATCCTCAAACACTTCCAATGCTTGATATTTTCAAGTATGAAGGGTCTATATTTCACCCCTACATCATACTTGAGTTTAGGTGGAAATTGGACTATGAAATGGTTTGCTAAAACAACCAAAGAATCAACCATGGTATTCTCCTCTCTTGGAATAAAAGAAATGTTGAAATCTAGGAAGAAACTGCCAACTAGGTCCCATACTTCATTTCTGTAAGTCTTAAGCCTAGGGTAATTGGCTTGATAAATATTTTTGATCTGATGAACAATTAGTTCTGCATCCCCAAATACTGATAACTTTTCAATCCCCATGTCTTTTGTATCCCTTAAACCCAAAACAAGAGCTTCATACTCTACAACATTATTTGTAGCTTCAAATTATAGCTTGTAGGACAAAGGTATAGTCTCTTGACAAGGTGAAACAAAGACCACTCTAGCACCAACGCCTTCCTTAGAAGAGGCTCCATAAAAGAATATCTTCCAAACAGAGGTAGTTGGAGGAGGGATTTCACGAAGAGTAATGGATTGTTTTATGATTTCAAGAGGAGGTTTAGGAGTATTAGTGAGCTGCAATAGGCTGGATCCAAAATCAGTGTCAATAGCAAAAATAGGATGGTTGGTGGGGTCTGGTTCATCAATAATGATGTAGGCCAACTGAACTTCCTTGTAAAGTCTTCTATGCTCACCACCAAACACAGGAATGGTGGCATATGTGAATTCCATCTTCAAAGTTCCCCCAACTTTTTTTATCCAAGATATTGACAATAACATACCAAACCTAGGGGGAACATCAACCACTACAATGTCCATGACCACAATTTTCATGGGAAACTAAAACAATGTCACAACCAGATATTTGATGACCCCAAGACACTTTAATTTCCTAAATTCAAAATAATATAATCCATGGTAGGATTTTGTGATTTCCAATCTAAGTTCATCCATGATTTCTTTGGGCATGAGATTGTGAGATGCCCCTGAGTCCATCAAACAATTATGCAACACCTTATCATGTATGTTTAGTGATGTATAGAAGGGAGGGGATGAATCATCTCTATTTTCTATCAAATGACCTAAGATGATTGATGGATTTTCATCCTGAAGATTAACTGAGTCAGTGGTATTTGAGTAAGATTCAGACAACAACATTTTGGAAAGATATTTTTTTACTTCTTCAATTTTTATTAGTTCCGAAAATGGCATAGGGATTTTGATTTTTTGGATCTCATTTTCATAACTGAAGGAAGGTGGAGATTTCAAAATCTCCTTGATTTCTGGGATAGGATCCTCAACCAAAACTGGGGAGCTTTGAAGAAATTTCTCTTTGCTGGCAACTGTCATAGCCTTGGCAAATTTTTCTGTTTTTTTGGGATGATCAAAAGCATTAGTATTTTCCCCTTTCTTTTTAGATCTCAGATCATATCTACTAGGATTCTCTTTTTCCTTCTCTCCCTTACTTAATTCATTTATTTGATTCCATTAAGGACTTCCCATATGTAGATTGGATTAAGTGAGGGGATGGAGGGGTGTCACCCAAGCAATGGATCTCAAGATCATCTTCTTCATCTTCTCCTTCCTCGTTAACCAAAAGGTTGTTTTGTAAGGGAGTTTGGATCTTTGGGTCATCCCTTTCTTTGTTTCTAGGATCTCTTGTAAGAGACCGAGAAGCATTATTAGGTCACATGAAACCACCTTTGTTATCAACATTTTGTGTATTTCTATAGGTCTGTTTTCCCTCAAACTTTAACTTTTCCATCTCAGCGGAAAGAGATTTTACTAATTTGGTAAGTTCATCAACTTAGGGGTCAATAATAGAGGAATCAAAGGTTGAGTCTTTAATTCTACTCTTTCTCCTGTCCTTATCAGATTTCCCTCTAAGTTGATCAAATGCCACTATGTTAGATTCTACCTCCAGGGCTGCATCTTGCATATGAGCTAAGGAGGCAGATCTCCTTTCTTTCAGTAAAAGGAAAAAATTAGGGTAAAAAGAACCAGCATAGGTGATTTTGGAAGAGGTCTCTGTAGGCTTTATCTCAGGAGGGATCTTATTGTACATTTTGTTGAATCTTTCAGACATATTAGAGATAAACTCTCCTTCTTTCCTCTTTAGGGATCCGAATTATTTGATATAATAAAAAAAAATCTTTTTGTCCCCCCACTACCTCAGAAAAGCATCATCTAAAGCCTCAATCCCGATGATAAATCTAGGGGGAAAATCCCTAAACCACTTCCTAGCCTCACCATCTCTACTATGGAAAAAAATCATCATCCATACATCTTCATTCCCAATGGCATGGTTGTTTGTCTAACTATAAAAGGATTCAAGATGTTCTTATGCAGTTTTGTCTCCCTCACCTATGAACTTGGGCAACTGCTTAAGGTAGCCATCCGCTGGTAGAGAATTATGAGGCCGAGGTAGGACAAGAGGGGCATACCTAGCAGAAATTATAGCTTTCATTCTAGTTCCGGGGGGATTATATCCTCCCATTTGTATGTGAACTGGAGGAGAACCCAGAGGGGATGGAGTTGGGCTATGTGAAACTGGGACAATGTTCCTGGGAGGTGAAGATAAGGGGATTGAGGGAACAAAAGTCTCCCCTTTTGAAACTGCAAAAATTATAATATGAGGAGGAGTAGAAAATTCTTCTAAGGTCAAATATCTCTCCTTACACTTCACAACTTTGGGGGAAAAAGGGGTGTCAAAGCTCTCTCCTTCCAAACCAAGAATAGGAGGGAAGAAATCGGCAAGAAAACTCCCAAAACTTAAATTTCTTGAAACTCCAACAGTTTGTGTAATAGGAGAACCAGAAACAGTTACTGGAGTTTGTAAAGAGGGATTATGCAAATTATCATAAAAACTTGGTACAACAATAGAGGTACCTTTTTGAGCGGTCTTTCTCTTTCTGATAATTTCCTCTGGGTCAAATTTAGACGTATCTAGAGGCAGTAGTGAAGTGGACCTCATATGTCTGCCTTTAGGAGATAGAACTGAAACGGTGGAGTCAAAACAATGGAGTCGCCAGGTGCAAGTTGCAATCTTCAATGGTACTGATATATGATGCACCTTCAGAATCAAAGTTTCTTTGTTGTTCTATCCCATGGAAATGTCTTCAATTCGTTCCCCGACAACGACGCCAGAAATGTTAGCACTAGAAGTCACCTTCAGATTGCATTGAAGGTAAGCCCAGTACCCATCAGTTTATATGTCACATGTAATTGAGTTTTGAGTGGTAAAATGGAGAAAAATCAATAATAATAACATTTTAACTCAGAAATCTGGACTAGCATGCACCGACCATTGAGGTCTTGGATCAAATTCAGTCAATAAGTTGGAGTAAGGGTGAGTAGGAGGAAGATTTAGTGAGAAAGGTGTAGAGGTATGATATGAACATCATATTTTCGAGCAACCTAAGGAGGAAAAACTTAAACACAAGGTTCTCTTGGATTCAAATTTCAAGGAAGATGGAACAAATCATAACAATATAATCAAACATTTATCATAATACAGTTACAAAAATCCATGTGAATCAATCAAACATTCACTCTCTCAGTATCAGAGGAAAATAAGATGGAGTAAGAAAAATGACTTAGATTAACCAAGATGTCTAAAAACAAATACATAACCAGAGAACTAGTTGTTCTCAATCAAAATATTACAATAGCAGGGAGCCTAACTCAACCATTCGACCTTAAAAAAATAGCAAAACTGCATATATATATTAAAATGATGCAACCACCAGAAATTTGATCAAATCACTGCCTTCAAAGCCTTCATTCGGCACCCACTCTGTCAGGTTGTGCAAACCGCATTATGTCAGATGCAAGCCAGGCATATTTATGTGTTTTGCAGGAAACATTTCCCATAAGGAAGCTTCAGATCGCAAGTGTGACTTCATGGCTTCTCTCTACAATGTTTTACATTTATGGGATGAGGCGAGGTCTCAACTATTTTCTACAATATTCAATAACTATATTCATCGGGATTAGGACTAGTCCTGACACCCATAACTATTTTTAGATGGTGCCAATGACTTATGCGAGTTCATCCTAATGAATAGAGGCCATGAATGGTCTTTGTCTGTGACCAATGCGAGCTTTACAGGTGGCAGTCTGATATTGTATATGCAGGGGTGATGTGGAGCGAGGTGCTTGGAGAAAACTCGCATGGCCCAACAAGTGCACGATGACCATGTGGAAGTAACTGATTGGGGAGTAGAGGTTGGGATGAAGTATCGGGAAGGGAGAGGTGATAGGAAGAGAGAGGGTGCTTGAGCTTCTTAGGCCTATAATCTTTTCGTTTTCCCTATGGAAATCATGGGCATAATGCCACATGATTTACACCATAATGCTCTTGAGGGTAAAACTCAATTTGTATCTGATTCTTACGAAACATTCTACAAATCCTTTTGTTAAGAGGTTGTCATTGATGTCAAACCTTGAAGAAAGTCCCGTACCAAATTCTAGTAGGACAAAGGTTTAGGTAATGGACCCAAGTTTGTTTGATGTATAATGGTATGAGTTTTAATATATTTTAAGGTAAGGATATTCTATATGCATAGTACATGTCATGCCATTTTCGGTGGTATTTGGAATGTCACA
Organism: Picea sitchensis; assembly: GCA_010110895.2. NCBI lineage: Eukaryota > Viridiplantae > Streptophyta > Pinopsida > Pinales > Pinaceae > Picea > Picea sitchensis. The sequence goes on from SNQJ01S0041943.1 coordinate 79,469, forward strand.
TAACTCCTCACGGTCAGAGAGTTATGGCCATGTGAAGTTGAAGAACCCCCACGAGTCATCTAGAAACCCCAAAAGGTCAAAGTAGTCAAAGTGGTTGCAAAGAAGAAATTATTTAAATAATAGAGTGAAGTGATGAGTGCATTATAAGTCAAAGTGGATACAAAAGAAATTATTTAAATAATAAAGTTAATGGAGAAATTACTAAGTGGGAAAGTGGTTAGAAGTGGGTTACCCCTAAAATAAAGAAAGTGGGTTAAGATGGTTAGAAGGTAACCCCTTGAGGAAGCTACATGAAATTATAAATAAGAGGCAAATGTCTCTCATTTAATCACCTATTGAATATATATTTTGTGAAAGGTTATTTGGGTAGGTATTATTGATAGAGAAAAGTGCGGCAGAAAAAGTGTGGCAATAAAAGTGCAGTAGAAAAAGTGCGGTAGGAAAATCGCGATAGGAAAAATGAGGCAAAAAAATGTGCGGTAGCAAAATTGTGGCAGGAAAACTATGACAGAAAAAGTGCGGCAAGAAAATTGCGACGGGAAAAGTGCAGCAAGAAAATCGTGGCAGGAAAAGTGGGTAGAAAAAATATGGCAGAAAAAGTGTGACAGGAAAATTGCGGCAGGAAAAGTGCGCCAGAAAAATCACGGCATAAATAGTGTGACAAGAAAAGTGCTACAAAAATACTGTGGCAGTGTGGCAGAAAAACCATGGCAAAAGAACTCTACAAGAAGAAAAATGTGTTGTTTTCATATGTGTAGTGTTGAACTTATGAATCTAGTTGAGGGTTTTCCTTGTAAATCTGTTGGATTCCCTCTTGGAATTTTAGGGCTTGTTGTAGAATAGTTTTGAGGTAGATCTATTGAAGTATACTGTCAGTGCACTTATTTTAATTTACTGGCATATCTTGTGGTGCATTGTGAGAGACACTTGTTAGTGGTATTAGTATATGATTGGCTTATGAATGATACATCCTTAAGGCTACATAAAAGTGAGGTTATGACACATGGTTTGATGTAAGGGATTATGGTATTTTGGTTATGGATAGCATGATGTATTTCTAGAGAAATTATGATGGTTATATTGGTATATGTATTTGGTATATGGTTGAGGTACATGTTGGATACATGGTTGAGACAAGTAGTTGATGAGTTGGCACATACATGAGGTGTATAGTTGTTTATGTTGGTACATATTGATGAGTCATAGTTTATGTATTCAATGCATGATTGGTACATATTTGGTGCATGGTTGATGCACTCGTTGATGATATAGGTTGAGGTACAGGTTGGTGCATGGTTGATGCACTTATTTATGGTACAGGTTCATTACAGGTTGTTTGGACAGGTTATTGTGACAAGTTATTTTTACAGGTTTGGTGCATGGTTGATGCATTTGTTTATGGTATAGGTTGAGGTACAGGTTGATGTATGGTACATGTTGGAACATGTTATTGGTATAGGTTGTTACAGGTTGATTACAGGTTGATTGGTACAGGTTTAGAACAATATATCTCATAGTGATAGTGTGACTATGGTTCCATCATTCTACTTCTACATCAGGGAGGTTGGACGGGGCAAGGAAAGTTGGTTGTATCCACCTTCCAGTTGTAGCCGAAGAACATAGGGGGTTGTAGCCTCCTTCTAGTTGTAGCCAGAGAATTGGGGATTTGGAGCTTCCCTCAGGTTGTAGCCTGAGAAACTAGCGGGTTGTAGCCTCCTTCTGATTGTAGCCAAAGAATTGGGGAGTTGGAGATTCCTTCAGATTGTATCCTGAGAAAATAGGGGATTGGAGCCTCATTCTAGTTGCAGATGGAAAAAAGGAAGTTGGTGCTTCCAAAGAATGTAATTCTTAAATACATATAATAAAAAGCATTATATGGTTTTCTCCCGCTTTGGGTTTCCGCGTAAAAACTAGTGTAATGTGTATGTGTGTGATTTCTCATTTGTTCATTGTTTATTTACTATCCAACTATTGGATGATAATGATACATTGATATAACACTTGCATTTTATGGTGAAAAATGATTAAATTTCTCTATTACTGATTCACCCCCTCTCTTAGTAATTCAACACTACAGTCATGAACATGAATTCAAAGGGTTGCATGTTAGCATGTGAAATGTTGAAACAAAGTCTAATAGAAGAAGAGGAATGCATGTGCCTGTGACTATGAGGAGCCTCTAGAGAGAAGTGCATAGCTACAGGGATGATAATGAGATGATTATGAAGGCTCGGGAAGAGATCTACAAATATTGAACATGTTGTAGAGGCAAGCCAATAAATAATTTGGCACGAAGTAAGAATCTAGTGCTAGACATGTCACATCTTCTAGATCCCATACCAGAAGGGATGAGCATGGGAATGACAGGAAACCAATGAGCATGAGGAGGCACCATCATTATCGAGGTCAATCCACCAGGAGAGCTCATGCAATTTCAGGGCCAAGAAGCATCCCAAGTGTGTCTTTGTGAGGAGGCAAAGCAAAAGGACCAAGGGACGCATATTGCAAGGTGAACGAAGGAAAATAAAGCCACCTAATTTCAATGGTGAACATAGGAAGGGAGAAGAGGGTGAGGCTTGGCTGTTGGAAATGAAGAAATATTTTTAACTGCATGATTACTCCTCCAGAAACAATAATTGCAACCTAGCACTTTCAAGGAAAGGAAACCATGTGGTGGGATCAACTTAAGAATGCAAAACAACTTGATGAGAGGAAGGTATCATGGAGGCAATCCAAAGGATATTTCCAAGAGAAATATTTTTTAGAGAATTACTATGAAAGAAAGATGAAAGAGTTCCTACAACTCAAATTGGGAAGCATGAAAATGGAGGAGTATGGGAATAGATTCTTTGAGTTGTTGAAGTATGTGGACTTCATAAAGGATGGTAAGGTCAAAATACAAAGGTTTTTGAGTGGGTTTCCATATTTCTACGGTGAAAAGATAAAATATGATAACCCCAAGACTTTGGAGGAATCCATAAGGAGAGAAAAGCATCTTTGTGAGTATAGAAAAAGGAGGCTAGTCTTCCAAAAGACTTGGAATGAAAAAATGAAGGGTAAGAAAGAGAAAACCTAGAAATTTTTTAAGCCACCATTTTTCAAGAACAACTCCCAAGAAAATCAAGAAGGACAATCAACCCAAAATAATCAAGATATAACAGATGCATTTGGGAAAAGGCCAAGGCAATAACCTATACAATGTTGGGGATGTGAGGAAAATCACTTATATAAGGACTGCCCTCATAAAGGATAAAGTATGAGGTTTGTTCACAACATTCGGGAGGTTGAAACAATTGAATATATAGGAGGAAGCATGCCAATGGATTATGCAGTCTTAGACAACAAGAAAGAAGAATGTCAATCCCCCATGATTGAAGTGGAAGGTAAGATTGATAACTAACCCATAGAAATTTTACTTGATTATGGAGCTAGCCATAGTTACATAAAATCTAACATTGTTAAAATATTTCACTTAAAAATGAGTAAGCATGATAAATATTGGTTAGTTCAGTTAGCCATAGGGGCTAAGAGAAAGATCAACGAGTTGGTTAAATATTTTCAATAGACATGAATGAAATCGGCACAAAGGTAGATGTGAACATCATACCATTTGGTTCATATGATTGTCTAATTGGCATGGATTGGTTGGAGAAACACTATGTTGTCCTATACTATTACAAAACGAAAATAACTTGTCTTGATGAGAAAAGGAAACGGGGAAATATTCAAGGCATTTCGAGAGTTGTAGATGTTAGAAGAATTTCAGCCATGCAGTTGAAAATAGTTTTAGGAAAGGATGCCAAATTTTTGCAGCCCATATGGAAGAGGCAAATTGAGATAAAGTGGCAAGTATTTAATATCATCTAGTATTGAAATATTTTGAAGATGTTTTTGGGGAGATCTCAGGATTTCCACCAAAGAGATACATTGATTTCTCTATTGATTTGATGCTAGGAGCTTTCCCATTGTTTAAGACACTCTACAAAATGGGAACACCATAATTGAAAGAGCTGCAGATGTAGCTTGAATGAATTTTGAAGAAGGGGTATATACACCCAAGTGTTGCACCTTGGGGAACCCTGATTCTGTTTGTGAAAACGAAATATAGAACCTTAAAGATGTGTATTGATTTCAGAGAATTGAATAAGGTCACAATAAAGAACAATTATCCTTTGCTGATGAATGATGATATTCATGATAAGCTAAAAGGTGAAAGGATATTTTCCAAGATTGAATTGATATCAGTTTATCATCAAGTGAGGATAAATGAAGAGGATATCAACAAGACAACATTCAGAATAAGGTGTGAGAATTATGAATTTACAAAAGCTCCATTTAGGCTATAAAATTCCCCATTGGTCTTCATATGCCTAAAGAATGGAGTGTTTAGAGAGTACTTGGACAAGTTTTTGATTGTTTTCTTAGATGATATTCTAATCTACTCAAAGAAAGAATCAGAGCATGAGAAACATTCAAGAATGGTGCTGCAAGTTTTGAGAGAGTATTAATTGTATGGCAAGCTAAGTAAGTGCATCTTTTATTAAAAGAAGATTCACTACTTGGGGCATATTATTTCAGTAGATGGGATAACAGTTTATCCCGAGAATATAGATTCCATTAGAGGATGGCTAGCTCCAAGGAATGTGATAGAGGTAATATCATTTATGGGTCTTGTTGGTTATTATCGAAGATTCATAAAAGAATTTTCAAATATTGCAAGCCCAATAACTTCTTTGAAAAATAAGGGAGTGAAATTTGAATGGACTCCCAAATGTGAAGAAATATTTCAGCAATTTAAAGATATTTTGACAAGTGCACAAATATTAAAGATTACAGATCCATACAAATATTTTTTAGTGTGCACTGATGCATGCAAGGGGCTCAGTGGAGTCCTCAATCAAAAAGATCATGCGGTATGCCATGAGTCCTAGAAGTTAAAATATCATGAAAAGAATTATGCTACACATGAATTGGAATTAGCAACCATTGTTCATGCATTAAAAATGTGGAGACATTACCTCATGAGTCGAAAATTTGAGATAATAACAAACCACTATAGACTGAATCATTTGTTTGGACAACCAACATTAGATGCCAAACAAAATAAATGGCTGAAATTTTTGAGTGAATATGACTTTGAAATCAAGCATATCAAAGGAAAGGAAAATTAGGTGGCTAATGCACTCAACATAAGAGATCATGAAAAACACATTTCGACCATCAGCGTGTTCAACACATATTTAAAATACATAATTTTAAAGGCTATAAATGTAGACCAACCATATGTAAAAATAAAAGAGACATTGTAGCAAGGCAATTTATAGCAACAATTCAATTACTATGAGTTAAAATAGGATGGAAAACTCATGTGTAAGGGAAAAATATATGTGCCAAATTTAGGACAGCTGAAAAATATAATGTTGATGGAAATGCACAATGTGCCATATGCGGAGCACCTAGGATATCAGAAGATAATTGCAGCTGTAGGAAGAAAATTATTTTGTCCAGGAATGAAGAAAGAAGTGGCTAATTATATGGCCATATGTATAGAATGGAAAATGGTTAAAACAAAGCATATACATCGAGTGGGGTTGCTACAACCATTGCCCATTTCTGAGTGGAAATGGAAAGTGGTTACAATTGATTTTATTACAAAGCTTCCCAGAACAATGAAGTAACACAATTCCATCATGGTGGTGGTGGATAAATTAACAAAATCCACACATTTTATTCCTACGAAGACTACACACAAGGAAACAAACATTGCATAGATTTACATGAAGAAAGTTTTCAAACTTTATGGAGTGCCCAAGAAAATTGTTTCAGATAGAGATCCAAAGTTTACCTGAAATTTTTGGAAAGGTTTGTTCAAAGGCTTTGGGAAAAATTTAAATCTCACTTCAATGTATCACCCAGAGTCATATGGGAAAATAGAGAGGACCAATAGAATAATTGAAGATATGTTCAGAATGTATGTGATGTATCAACCATCAAAGTGGGAAGACTACATCCACTTAGTAGAGTTTACTTACAATAATGAGTCCATTTGAAACAATGTATGGAAGGAAGTGTAACACACTAGTGATTTGGAATAACCCAGTAGAAAGAGCTATCGTTGGGATATATTTGTTAATGGAAATGGAAGAGAATATAACAAAGATTAGGAAAAATTTAAAGGATTCCCAAGACAAAAAAAAATTTTATTATGACAATAACATGTTTTTAGATATTTTAAAGTGGGTGAACATGTTTTCCTAAAAGTGGAAGTGAAAATAATTTTGATAAGATTGGGTTGTTTCCCAAAATTGACAACAAGATATTGTGGTCCATTTGAAATATTAGAGAATATAGGGCTAGTTGCATACATCCTAGCATTTCCTGCATCGATGAGAGTGCATAATGTTTTCATGTATCATTATTAAAGAAATATGTTCTTGACCCTAACCACATAATTTATTGGACTATGATCTAGGTGAAAAATGAAGGGGATTTTCGAGTGGAACCAATACACATCATGGACTGGAAAGTCAAAGTGCTCAGGAAATCCATAGGTATGGTAAAGGTTCAATGGACATGCTATGATCCTGAAGATGCTACATGACATAATGAAGTAAACATGTAGGAAGAATTCCCACAACGTTTTTGACAATTTTAAAGAAAACATAATGTTAGACTCCATTTTGAGAAGTTAAAGTTCCAGAACCACATCTGAGAGTCCTAGCTAACTGCGTTGGGGACCCTGCTAAAATAATGGAACAATCATTGGGTTATCCATGATAATCGAATGTTACATTCCTTAGGGTAGCCATGATAAACAAATGGTTCATTTCTTGGGTACACGGGTTGAAAGGAATTAAAGATTGTGATTGGAACTGTTGCTGGAGTTGTAAAATTGCATAATTTATTTTCTAAGTATTGTGATGTAAATTTTCATATACGTATATTAGTAGGGTGTGCACCGAGGATGATGCATAATTGTAGGGGAGGGGGAACATAACATCCCCGTTATAATCACTATTTTAATAAATGCATAATGTAGATATGAATATGGCTATGTCTACATGGGTAATGTAGACATGAACATTATTCTGTGAATGATAATGGTTTTATGTGTTGTTATAGATTATTTATTAACTGCATACATGTTCCTTTAGAATGTTGTAGTTGCATTAAATTATGTGCATCATAATCTAGTTAAATATGTGCATAATTTGTAGTTAGTAAGCTATAAGAAATGAATTAGAAAGAAAAAAATAGTTTTTATGTGTTTTTCATTTAGTAATGTTCCTCAGTTAATCTGGGGTATGTTACCACCCATCTTAACCAAGAAACATTAATACACAAAAAACACACAGAAATGATTTTTTCTTTCTAATTCATTTCATGTAGCTTACCAACTACAAATTATGTATTGATTTAACTAATTATGATGCCCATAATTTAACGCATCTACAACATTATAAAGGAACATGTATGCAGTTAATAAATAATCTATAACAACACATAAAACCATTATCATTCATAGAGTAAAATGCACAACCACGAGACTCATAAGAAAAATCGGATAATACATAAACACTTATCTTTAAATGAAAGTTTGTGAAACCATCTGTTTGGGAAAGACATTCCACCCAACCATAAACTTGTTGTTCCATATCTCAATAGAAAGTTGCCCCAAAGATGGGGCTAGGAATCCAAAAAATAAGGGTGCCTCTCATAGTCCCCTCGCAACTCAATGTCTCACAAACCATTGGTATTCTTCTACAACTATCCCAAATCACTCCATTTCTCTTCCTCTTGACTTCCAAAACCAAGGAATCTACCCGTTCACTACTCTCAGTTTATTAGGCGTTCCATTCATTTATCAGGGTCTCTCTAGCACAAGTAACCATGAATCTATATGTTGGGAACTCCAGGGAACTCACTACCACAAAAAAATACTAGGAAAACAACAACAACACTTGTTGTTACAATGCAACTCACACAAGAACTCACTCTTCAGGCCTGACAACCAGGTTATTCATTTTAAATCTTCATAACACTCCAAAACGCTCAAGTATGCTAAAAAATTATCCTGGCCTTATTTCCCTAGCTTTGGTGCTCTTTTTCATTGCTTTCTGCTTGTTTTTCAAGCCCAAAAATTGAATGTGAATAACTACCTATACTCCCTATACAAATTTCTTCTATTTTCCCAAGATAGTTGACCTCTGAACCTACCCAATGTTGAATACATTGTAGTCCCATTCTTCCAATAACTATGGAAGTGACTTCAACACCCAACCACTAACATGTATTGAATGTTTGGGCTCTCATACACTCAAACAAAAGATACATGGTTTCCTCAAATGATAATGAAATTTAGAAATATCTGTTTGGATTAAAACCCATAAACCATTTCCCCCTTGGTATTCTCTTAGAAACTACTAGGCATTTCCATTTCTTGTGGATTAATCAACCCCCATCTCTATCCATATTCCCAACAACTGGTATCACATTTTTTTTTATTTGAAAAACAAAAAATACATTCTGCATATTACATCGTTTGGCCATAGCCATATTCATATCTACATTATGCATGAACTAAATTAGGGATTATATTGGGGACGTTACATGGATTCTTGAAGATGTGGGAGAACAACAAAAAGTACCAACAATTATCAAATGTGATAAACAAAGTTCCATCAAACTGACAAACAATCTAGTGTATCATGCTAGATCAAAGCATATTGAGAAACATCATCATTTTGTAAGAGAGAAGATATAGTGAGAAAAAGTTGACTTGTTATATTGTAATACAAATGATAATGTGGCAGACATCTTTACAAAGCCTCTTGGATAGAAAAAAATTGAAAATTGTAGAGATAAGTTATGAGTTGTAAAAATAAATTTATAGATTAAGGGGGAGTGTTAGAATAAAATCTAAAAATACAGTTGTTACATAGGTGTCAATATTCTAGATTAGTCAACACATCTAGATCCAATAATTTAGGGCACTGTTACAACAAAATTCTTCCTATAAATGTAACATGTTTCAACAATAATATTCAGTGAGTGTGTGTGAGAGAATTCACCTCATATAGATGATATTAGATCTCTATTTTATAATTTTGTGATGAATTTTATTTATTTGGTATGCTATTTATAGAACAAAATGTGTTCAGGGGTGTTGAGTATGAACAACCGAGGCTGAAAATAAGCTTTATTGGTGAAGGAACTGGTGTATCTCATTTTCTAATTTGAACAACCAATGATGCAAATAAGATGTTTTCAAATAAATTATAGTGAAAACATATACCCCGAGGGCCTCATAATGCCTTGACAGATTAACTTCTCGATCAATCCACAAGCATCCCAACCACCACTTCCCACGATTTTAGGCGTAGAGAGAAAATGTGTTATCGCTTCTTAAGTAGTTAAGATGTAGAACAAAGTGCACAGTCCAAGTTTCTTGAATATCATATTTTTAATGTCAGGACTACAAACTTGAATACGCTAGAATGAACCAAAATAAGCTTCTCTCTACACAAATTCATAGATGTTAAGCTTCAACTTGTCTTTTTGAGTTCTGATTATGTGCTTACGATGGGATCAAAATCTTAAGGTGTATTAAAGAAATACCTCCATATAAAAACTTATGAAGGAGGTTTTAAATTGGGAGAAGGTTATCTCTATAAAATCTGTCATGAAAACAAATCATAAAGTACTATTATGCAAAATACTCTATAAATAAAAATCCAAAAATCCTTTATATTTTGTTGACAAATCGCTACATTCTTGACAAAGTGTTGTATCGAAAGAGTAGAGTTTGTATTTCTATACCATGATAAACTATTTAAACACCTGCAAGGAAGCATGGAAATGTAGTTCATGAAAAAATAGGACCTAGAAGCCATTCTGAAGACCAAAACACCATCTTATGTCATTTAACAACTCGGAAATGAGAACTATCGATGCAGCCAAATGTGCGCTCCAATGGGTGGTATATGAAAACCTAATCAAGTGCAGTGCTGCATATGCCATATTACGGTACTATTGTATATGACTACATGGATCAATATGCATATGACCAAAACTGAAGTGGACTGGCCCTAAAGGAGAAAGCCCAATTATAGTGGAAGACACTGAAGACAACATATCGACTTTGAAACCATATCATTTGTGATATGAAAAACACCATGCAGAAAAGTTTAATAAATATGATCTACTTTATTTTTTAAATCACAATATCTCATATAACATGTTTTATAGTGTAATAGTTTGTTTGTCAAGCCACATGGCAATTTTGTGAGTTAGCAAGCCATGTGTGGACAATAAATGAAGAAATTCAATGACATGTAATTGTTATAATTGATTTGATGTTTAAAAATAATTGGGCATTCCAATAACTGCCAAGTCATTTACAATTGTTTAAGTAGTGATTTTGCATGTAGTTTCTAGGGTGCATAACCTCAAGTGGTTTTTTCCCTGTGGCTCAAGGTTTGAAACATATGGTATGTTTTTGTACTACATGCAATAACCTATTTTTTCTAGTGCTCATTTTTCTTGTTTTAGTGTCCATTCAGATCTGGTTCCTCCAATTGGGGTTTGAGTGGCTACCTAGAAACCAAGCAGGTGGTGCCAATAGAACCTATTTGAAGAGGAGATATTACATCTATAACATCATGGATGAAGGGAGCCGAGACCTCATATGACTGAGCTGAACTATAATATCTTAGGGATAACAAAAATGTTACAGGTGATATTGCTTGTTCGTTCGTTTCTTAGCGATAATGGGTATGAGTGATATGAGATATTGGTTCACACAGCTTGATCGAGGGATATTTTTCTTAAATAATGGTGGCGATAGCTTGGCCGATTACCTTCGATAGCTAGCGATAGAAGTATAGGTGGTGAGATCGCAACAATTGATTAAGTTGAGGAGAGGCAGGAAGGAGAGCGTGATCGATATTGAAATCAATACAACACTTACTTCGTAGAGAATTAACGGGATGGACATGCATTGACAGAGTGATTCTTAACTACCCATGCTAGGGTGTAGGCGGGGTCCTGGTCTGGAAGTTAAATTCTCTCTCTCTAGTTTTCTAGTCTTGTCTTTTCTTATGGATTTCTCATCATGAGTTCATGGCTTTTCTTGTAGGAAATGGTACGAACGTATTTTGGTGGGTTCTTTTATCCGGCTTGTGGAATGGCATGGTATGAAGGCAATTTTTCAGGTCTTCTTATTATGGGCCACTCTATTTCCTTTTGGTCTAGTTAAACCTTCTAGACAGACTTGTGGGGTTCAAGGCGGCTGATTGCTAGATAAATTTCTCTAGCTTGCTAATTTGCATAAGTTCAAGGCTTGCAATGATGGGAGCTTGTGGGTCAAGGAAGGTTGTCTTGCTTCTATCAGGATGGATTGTGGGGTGAATGACCCGCTCATGTCACCATATAGCTAGGTGAGGTAGCTAGTGAGTAATAGAAGTGATGGTTATTCATTCCCAATGTCCATTGATAATAGATGGAACAAAATGGGAGATAAAGTTTAACGTCAAGGCATTCGAAAGGGTTTCTCATCAAGAGAATGAATAAATGACTGGGCATATAAATCAACAATGAGAAGCAAGGAAACCAAGCAATCCCTTATAGTGCTGACAAGGGACATGAAAGTAACCAAGTGGAAGTGGAGGGAAGTTGGCAGCTCACCAATTGCCACTATGACACTATGAGACACCAACACCAAAGCCTCTACCTGACATTGCAAAGGGGGTTATGGAATTTATTTGTCCAAAAACATTAAATATTTAGTGTTTGGAATTAATGTTAAATTGAAACTTAGCATTAATTCACCTTACTTTCTTCATATCCAAGTTATTAAGTTTCTAACACACTGTTTTCTAAGTTTGAGAAGCCTCTTGTCTCAATATGAGGCCAAATAAGAGGTCAAACATAAAAACTTGGATAAGAAAATGAAATGCAATTTAAGAAAGTATGAATTAACCAAAACTTCATCTTAAAACAGGGAAAGGTCATCAATTTTTGTGCATGATTAATAGGAATACAAAAAACCATTTACTATAGTCCCTACAACTCAAAGGGAAAGGGCTACCAAGAAGTAAGCTATATTCATAGAAACTCTCAAATCAATTAACATAAGAAACACACATGGTTAAGAAAAATGGAAGACAAAATGTCCTTATCTCTACATAGTTGGTAGAGGAACTTAAAGCCTTAGTACACAATGACCTCTACAAATTATCATGTATAGGAGGAGGGGATGTTGATACTTATGTACTTTGGACTAGAACTACACATGAAGGGATATAGAAGGAAGGTGTGGGCCTTCCCATCCCTTTTCAATTCCTTTATTTATTTATATTCTTCTCTTCTCTTTAATTATTTTTCTTTCATTGGTGATGCAACACTTCATAGTTTTGTAATTTCAACTCATCCTATAGTCTATTAGTTTAGATAAATCAAGATAGATCTAGTTAGAATACTACTAAATCAAAGGAAAGGGAACATCAAAGTCAAATTGGGCGGTTATGTGGGAGAATTGTTGTTTTTTTTGGATGGTTAACAAATCACTAATAGAGGATTTGTGGAATAGGGTATATGAATAACTTTGATCATTTTGGATCTTTGTTGATTCAATGATTGGCATCTCATTTATTGTCCATTCTTAATGTATTTGGAAACCACATTATGGTATAATAACATTTAATTTAATTATTTGTTCGTCTAGTCTTAGATATGTAAAACCCAACAATTAGCCATGACATGTGGGTGTAAACTGTAATGGCATTGCCAACTTACTGACAAGATTAAGGGAAAATGTGTATATCAATGATAATATTGAAGAAACAAAAATAGGAATTGAGTGAATTTTGTTGGTTTATACATTGTGTGCTTAATGTTGCTTCTAATCAATTACTATTGTTGTAGTGATCAATTAAAAAAATATATATTATGTTATCAATTTAAAAAAAAAAAACTAATTATGTTATGATGATGTTACAAAGAGTATATCATTATTAATATGTACTCCCTGTCCCTATTGTTTTATCAAAGGAACTCTACCTATTTTGCATAACATAACCATAGACCATTTTGAGAGTGCTATTGTATATAAAAGGAAATAGGCATTTCCCATGTCTACCTAGAACTATACATTTCCCATGTCTACCTATTTTACATCACATAACCATATACCATTTTGAAAGTACTTACTATGTGTACATGACATATCTTATTCCTCTTATTTTAGTTAACTTAGCTTCAAAGTAACTCTAATGAGTATTTGCATGTCTTAGTCCATGCCTCCATTATGTGATTCACATGCATGTCTTAGTGTAATATACCACATAACCATGCCTCCATTATGTGATTCACATAGCTGATTTTCTTGGAAAAGGGTGTTTCTATTATATTGGGCATAGATTGAGGCTGATGTCAATAAGCAGATTGAAGTTTCCTCAATCCAAATATATTGGAGAAACATTATTTGTATTGATATTGTAGTTTCCTCAATCCAAATATATTGGAGAAACATTATTACATTGAAGTTTCCTCAATCCCAATATATTGGAGAAACATTATTTATATTGATATTGTACTTATGTCCTTTTTTCTTGCAACATCATCTAATCAAACAAAGGACAAATTGATTTCCAAGGTTTGGATGTTATAATAGGTGTCCTTGTTTTTTATTTTTTTATATCGGGGTATGTGTGTTTGCTTATATAAAAAAAATCCAAGTCACTCAGAGCACTAAATGAAAAAAAATGAAAAAGAAATACAACATAGTATTATCCCTCCTTCCTTGTCAGAGTAACTTCATAATGGAATTTCTTCACTTGGAAAAAAAAATAGAAATACAATGTATTATTACTCCTTCATGTGAGAGTAAATTCACAATGGAATTCCTTCTCCTAGGAAAAATTTCCTAGGAAAGTAGAAGCTCTAAAAATTCTATTGAATAATATAACCACACATAATTTAAAGTCTTCAATGCCACAACACTTGCACATGTTCCACAAATTGTTCTTTCGTATCACAAGAAATTGGATGTTATAGAACACAAGAGAAGTCAATCACTGTTCAATGCAATAATATGATTCTTTGTACGATTCTCAGACTCAGGAATTAAGTCATTGCCAGTTGATATTTGTGCACACACACACACATATTCATGGCTCATGGCGTAAGGAATAGAGTCATGGCTCATGGCGTAAGGAATAGCCAATGGACGTGGGGAAGGAACAGAACCCAGTGGAGTGGCTAGTTAGATGTGGCAACAAGTTAATGAATAAAAACCATGGAGGTAATATAAATAGTTGGTTAACATCCCGCAGGATTAGAAATAGTTGGCTAACATCCCGGTGTCCATTAACAGTGGGAATTATCATCTTGGTGGACATTAATGGTGGCAATTATCATCTCGATGGTCATTTACATCCTAATTATGTGATGGAATCAATAACACTCTAATAACTAAGTGATAGAAGGCATGGTTAGATATCGGTTGATACCCATGTCATATTATCCTCTTCATAACTCATTTGTTTTTAAAGAAGCATATGTTGGTAAGACATGTGTTTTCATAACACATGTTACGATTCTGCAAAAAAATTGCAAGCTACATTGTGCCAAAAGAAGGGACTTGCTGCTATGCAGATCGACTTTTTGTTATGATGTTATATTTTATTCTTATATGTAATAATGAGGCATACTGACTAATTTGGATGACATGAATTGAACTGTGGCGATCATCACTTTACTACTTTATGTGAGTTTGGTTAATTACGTGTCAAATTTACATTTCCCTCACGTTTGGCCATATCTCTCTTACATTTTTTCAACTTTTTTCCATATCTCTCATACAACGACTGACCATAGCGGTCATATTGGCCCGACGTTTCATTTTCTACATGTGTGTGGTAATGGAGGATGCCAGGCATCCAAACACAATAGAAAACGGTAAGGCATGACCTTACTTGAGGTGAATAAAAATAAATATCACTTCAGAATTGTGAACGGTAGCCACTACAGGTTCTATAGGTTGGTTTTGAGTAACGAGGTGTCCATGACTTAGATAGACTCATACTTCGCATATCTACATAGACCGATGCGCATCAAGTACATAGTACTTGGCTTCTTTGAGATTGAAAACATCTTATTCGACTTTAGCAATGTGAGGAATGTTTTGTTGGAGGAGGAAATTTTGGGGTAAGGATCGAGATTCAATGCAGTAAACGAGACTAAGAGCTAAGGAATGGACCAAAGGAAGCAACACGTGTCAAGAAAGAAGGAAAAGTAGCGCGATAGAGGGAAAATGAATCAACACACCAGGGAGTAAGGAAGATCAATGCAGAGTCAAAGAAAAGAATAGTTGGATCGAAGACCAACCGCATGGAAGACAGTTAGAAAGTGGACAAGTTGGGTCCACTTAAAATTAGGGTTTTGAGTCATGATGTAATGATTTTTACCCACCTTTTGGTATAAATAGAGGATGTATGAGGTAGATAGGAGTGTCTTAGAACTCATGTGTGAAGAACCTATTTTTGGAGAACTTTTGAGTCTTGAGTCACAGTGCTAGTTGTTGGCTAAGATACGTGGAGCTCGATTTGTAGCAGTTTTGGAGAATCATGAAGTATAATTGAGGGTCAAGTCACAAGCTATGGAGCTTGGTGCGATGCTAGTTAGCCTCACCACCATTAACAAACCATGATGTAATGTGCACAATGTTATTTTGATGAAGAATAATAAAGAAGTAGAAGATGTTTGTGGACATAGTGTCGGGGGGGGGAAGTGAATATATTAAAATCCACGATGTTACAATGTGTAGAATGTATGTTTTTTGTTGTTTCTATAATTATGAATAAATCATGAATGGTGTTGTTTCTATAATTATGAATAAATCATGAATGGTTAGAATATTATTTTGTAGAACACATTACTAATAATGCAGAATGAAATAATTGTTAGATTTAGATGAATGGTATAATGAAGTACATGATATAATGCATGTGAAAGTAGAAGTAAAAGAAGAAAAATAACATCCCCAATCCCTTCCATGATGGTGGACATCTGCATCATGTATTCACTCATAATCCATCTTGGGTGAGACTGTGTTGTGCACTCTGTGCGCGGTGTAGCCTTCTGGTTTACTAGAAGGGTCGATGGTTTCTAGAGTTTTGTTGGAGAACTAAGGTAGAACCTAGGTCAACTCATATATCCAACAAATGGTTTTGTTGTTGGTTGGAACCTAGAAGAACAACCTAGAAGGGGTTTGATGAAGAAAATGTAGTGGTAAAAAGGGATGTTCGAGTCATGGAACCTTACAAAGAAAGAGATTGAAATATGGGTGGAGACAAAGCAACTCGAGTTCATGCAGAAGGATAATAGAAGCTCCAGGTATACACCGTGCTAGTATTTGCAGAGGTATATGTTTACTGATTTGCATGAGGTATATTTCTGTTATTTCGTAGAGTTATTACAGTAGTGGATGTTGAGGTTGAACGATACTCATCCCACTAATCGAATAAGGCCAATAGCATGGACTATTGACAATATCGTACGGTTGGAAAGGGTTAATAATAAATTCACGCACGCATTGGCGTTTTGGTTGGCCAATATTACTGCAGGGTTTATTATTGAATTTGCATTCGATACAATGAAGTGATACACTGCTTCATAACAATATTTCTTGAAGGGACCAAGAGGGAGGTACATTAGGTCTCTTTACATGTCGATCAAGATCCTATTACATGATAAAGGTGTGGTGACCATGGAATCAGAAAGCTAAATGATTATGTGTGCATGGGGGAGCTTCGGGAAGCACTAAGGAAGATATGAGATATGGAGAGAGCTCTGGACGAAGGCCAAAAGAAGGAAGCAATGGACCCTATAATGATGGATGAAGAGAAAATGAGGGAAATAATAAAGTATGCAGGAGTGACGTGAAACGAAAAACCATACCAGTATAAGATCAATAATAAGAAAAGGGAAGTAGCCAAGCGAGAGGGATTGGACAATGATGAGGAATAGGTAGAGGATCTCTGTGTGACAAGGAAGATAGAGGAAATCTTGCATGCCACATATGAGAGGAAAACTAGAGGTCACGAGTTCGACGCAGAATAAGGTTTTCCATTCCAAATATGAATTAGTGTGGAACCCACAACCCCATGTGCGAGTAAGACATCTGAAGAAGAAAAAACGATTAAACATCGAGTGATTAGTGGTAGAAGGAGTTTTACAAGAAGAGGGTCTAGTGGAAACTCAAGTAGAAGTGTAATTTCAGCAGGTAAAAATCAAGTATCTACACCACGCAGAGGTGGTAGTACAACAAACTTCACAATGGAAGAAAAATATCCAACTATTAGGTTACCCGAGTTCCGGGGAGAAGGGTCATATGACCCAGAGAAACATTTGTTTATCTATGAGAATATTTGGGAAGCCAAGCATATTACAAATGAAGATACAAAGGATGCACAATTACCAATCAAATCTAGAGACTGCACATTATATTGGTACATGGGTCTTGCAGTAAATAACTCAACAGAAACGTCTACAACTGTCACAGATGTAAAAAGACAATTAATAAATGAATTTCAAAAACCAAGTTTTGAGGATCAGTTCATGAATGCGATGATAGATATTAAGAAGAATCTAGGAGAATCAGTCTGAGAGGTTGACCAGAAATTCAAAAGACTAAAAGGTAAGTTGAAATTCCCTATTACTGATATGTAGCATAGACAATTATTTGTTAACTCTTTATTGCCACACTTGAAGTATCCTTTGAGGCAGCAAAAAAACCAGAGTCAGGACGTGGATTTGCAGGAAACCCTGTAGTTAGAAGAAAATTAGTACAAGCATATAGATCTAGTGGTAGAAGAGTTGAGAGCATATCTGAAGAACCTTACATTTCAGTTGAATCGAAATAAAAGTAAGGAGAAAAGAGAAGATGCTTGGTGTACATTATGCAAGACAAAATGTCAACATAAGAATGAATGCCCACTATTTGCGCAATATATAGGAGTAGGTATGTCAAATCATTTATCTTTAGAAGGACCATGGTGTGAGATATGTAGAACAAATGGGCATGATACATATCATTGTCCCATGATGTAAAAGTATCAGACAATACCAAGAGTACATATTGTGATTTTCTCAAGTCAGTTGAACACGAAGACAAGAACTTCAAAACCTTGAAGATAATGAAAGAGAGGAAATCAAATGCATATAGGGTGCAGGATGAGTTAATGACAACACAACCTGCTCAAAAACCACAGTATAATACTACAAAACAGTTTCAAGAACAACCATAGTATAATAACATGCAACAATTTGGAGCATCACCACAATATAACAACACACATTAGTGTGTAGCGCCACCATAGTACAATAATGTGTAGCCACAGTACAATCAGGGACCTCAGTATAATACACCACGTGGAGATAATCAGGGTAACAGAGGATTCTTCAGGGAAGGAGGCTGTGGAGGAAGAGGATTTGGAGGAGGTAGAGGACTTGTAGTTTTTTACAACTATCAGAAACCTGGAGACTATGCAAGAGATTTTCCACAGCCACCTATGACATGTATGTATTGTTGTGTAACAGACCATGAGACAGAAGACTATATGACACTTCTAATAAAGATACAAGACAAGAGGAACCAGAACAATCAAAATGTATAATGGACTGTTGTGGAAAACAAAGAAGAGGATGGGAAGAAGATCAACATAGTTACTAGAAGTGGAGCCAACCAGGAGAAGATGAAACAAAGAAGAACCAAGATATAAACTAGTGGGTAAGAAAGAATGCAGAACCTAAACATAAGTTTGATGCACACAAAGAGAAAGAGATATTCAAAGAGGCTAGACAAGAGATTTTGAAGGAGAAAATTACATTGACTTCAGGAAAAAATCCAGTGGATGAGATACCATTGTATGACGTGCCTCCCTTATTTGATCATACCAACAAAGAGTAGCCTTCAAATAAATTAAGTAACTTAAGAAACTTTTGGGTATAGTACTGTAGATTCTGTTAGAATGATAAAAATATTTATAAGTACTATAGAGTCCGTTAGAAAAGTGTAATTCTCGGGAAAAAGGGGTAAAAATATTGAATCAAGTCTTAAGAAGAGAAGCACAAGAATGGAATTCAGGTTGAATGCAAATATTGGAGATTTAAATATGGGGGATATTATACTAGACCTAGGGTCCGAAGTAGATGTCTTTCCAAAGAAGATATGGGAAGCTATGGGGGAGCCTACATTAGGGTATTCACCTATCCAATTGAAGTTAGCAAATAAAAATAGAGTGGTTCCAATTGGTAGATTGAAGGGGATACCCATAGATCTAGAAGATGATGAAAGACTTTGAAGTCATTGACCTAGTAGATAACACTACACCATATCCAACATTGTTGGGGCTAGATTGTGTTAATCCCTAAATAATGGCACATTACCCCTTAATTGGGGCATATTACATTAGTAATGTTATTTTATTTATGTCGTCTTGGGTCCATTAGTTGTAATTTTACCTCCTAGTCTCCTATATATATCAATGAGACATTTTCATTTGGAATCATCTTGTATTGGGAAATTTATGTGGTGTATAAGGAGGTTGTCCCATCGAAGAGGCTTATTATCTAAAATTTTATCTTTTTCAGGGCGTTGAGTACTTATTCTGACGTTTTTCTATGCTGTATTGATATTTGGTTCTTAACATTTGGTATAATAGCTCAAGGTCTTGGGGTTTCACTGCTACATCTAAGACACCTTGGAATTTTCTCTATTGGACAACCTCCTTGGAGGATATTTAGTAGACGAATCAAGGTACGTTGGGTTCAAATTTCAGCTCTCGAGGCCTTATACTTTCAGAGATACAACTTGTGTAAGATAGGTTTCTGGAATCATTCTGAATTTAGTCATTGCAGAATTTTCGCTATGAAATTTTTCTGTAATGTTTCAAACTCTGAAATCTGGAGGATATTCACAAAAATTATTAAGGTATCTGTGATAAACATTTCATCTTCTGGGTCATCTTACATTTGTAGATACACCCTGCGGAATATAGGGTATCTGACTAGTCCTATTGACTAGTCTCAAGAAGGTGTTCCAGGTTAAAAATTCATAAATTCTTCCTCGAGTATCCAAACTGAGTGAGACTAGTTGCATTGGATAATGGACAGTCTGTAGTATTTCTGGTACAATTTTCAGAATTTCATATCAATTATTTTGTGTGGCGCACTTTATACAAGTGAGATATTCTGGAAAGGCCAAATCATCAAGTTGTGGGGAAGTTACTATATATTCCACTTAGCACATCCAATTTTGATCAAATATGTGGCATTGTAGAGAAGAAATATCAGAGAACTACAAAAAAAAAAATTCATACCCATAAGGGTCGAAATTTTGGAGATACAATAAAAGAAAGATTGTCTAGCAGAACCACCTCAAAATCAAGTTTTAAAGTGATACTTGGCCAACATGCCACCAAGAAAGGAAAATTCTACACCAAATAAGCCTCCATACAGTCCTACTTGGGCTCTTGATGAAGGTGAAGAGACGAGTAGGGACATAAATGATTTACAAAAGAAGACAATAACAAAAGATGAACTGCAAGGGATGATGGATTCAACAGAAGCTAAGTTGGAGGAAATAATGGATACTAAGATGGATGGTTTAAAAAGGGATATCATGGAAGGATTGAAGAATTTCCTAATAGAGAGGACACTTGAAAGTGAAAATGTATCCCATGAAATTCATGATGAGGACACAAGGAAGATGAATAAAAAATGGATAAACTCTAACTTTGGGTTGAAGACCAACCACTTTCCTACGAGCGATATGAGGAATTTTGATGGTAAGGACCCAATCACATGGATACTTCAGATGGAGTAATTCTTTGATCTACATAATGTGCCACATACACAAAAGGTACATATTTCTTCTTTATATTTAGAACCCAATCAATTTATGTGGTATCGATGGATTTTTTCTCGCAAATCACTCGTCACTTGGAAACTTTTCATGGAAGAAATGATAGCACACTATGAGGATACAAGGAGAAATACCTTCTTTATCCAATTGATAAATCTCAAGCAAAAGGGTTCAGTTACAGAGCACATTGAGAACTTCCAAAGATTTAATATAAAGGTAACAGTATTCCAGATGAGCACTTGATTGATGTATTCATAGGAACTTTAAGGGATAACATTCAACATGAGGTTCGCCTTTGGGAACCCAAATCATTGGAGAATGCATTTAGGGTGGCAAGAAATGTTGAAAGTAAAAATATGGCTATGGCTACTAGAAGGACCACTCCTAACATCTATCGAGAGAATAATGCTCCTTCTTCTAAAACACCTCAACCTACAAGGTTGACACCTCAACAATTGGATGAAAGAAATGCAAAAGGTTTATGATTTAATTGTGACAACAAGTACAGTAAGGGACATAGGTGTGGCGAGAAGAAATTATTATACATAGATTGTGAAGAGGAAGAAGAACAAGAATACGAACAAGAACCATCTCAAGATGAAAATTTAGATACGATTTATTCTGAAGAGTTGACTCCCACGATATCGTCTAATGCATTGGATGTAATTAGCACTCCTCAAACCCTCAAGATCTAAGGATATATCAAAAAGAAAAAGTTAATATCCCTAATTGATTCTGGTAGTACTCATAATTTCATTCACTATAAATTATCCAAATCTCTCAATTGCTTTGTATATCCAACACTAGAGTTTCAAGTAATGATTGCAGATGGAGGAACTATCAACTGCTCAGGAAATGCAATAAGATCAATCTTACTATGGGGGAATATGTAATGAATAGTCCAATGATTTCTATACCCATGGGTGGTGTTGATGTCGTACTAGGAATCTAATGGTTACAATCATTAGGAACAATGGCTTTTAATTTTCAAGAACTTTTCATGAAATTTTCATTGGAAGGAAAATAAATTGAGTTAAAAGGTATCACATGGAAACCCAGTAAGGTGATAAGCTCTAATGGAATGACAAAATTATTGAAAAAGGGGCATCAAGGTGTAATTGCGCAACTTTTCTCACTAGATGTTCAAACATCTAAGCCATCTATTCCCCTAGATCTCCAAGGGATCATTGATAAGAATTCCAAAGTATTTGAAGATATTCCCAAAGGTATTCCACCCACTCGAAAGCATGGTCATGATATTCACCTAATTCCTGGGAGTGTTCCTCCTAACATTAGGCTGTACAGATACTGTTATGCCAAGAAGAGTGAAATTGAGCGCATGGTTGAAGAAATGCTAGAGGCTTCCATTATTATACCTAGCCAAAGCTCTTACTATGCACCGATGGTATTGGTATTCAAGAAAGATGGTTCATGGCGTATGTGTCTAAATTATAGAGAACTCAACAAGATCACTATTAAAGATAAGTTTCCCATTCCCTTCATTGATGAATTATTATATGAACTACATGGAGCAATCTATTTCACAAAGTTGGATCTTCGTTCAGGGTATCATCATATTAGAAATGAAGGAAGAAGATATCCCAAAAACATCATTCCGAACTCATGAAGGCCATTATGATTTTTTGGTCATGTCTTTTGGCCTTACAAATGCACCTTCCACATTCCAAGGGTTGATGAATTCCATTTTCAAGCCCTTCCTTCGAAATTTTTTTTTAGTATTTTTTGATGATATACTAATCTATAGAAAGTCTTGGGAGGATCATGTGCGACATGTTGGCAAGGTGATACAACTACTAAAGGAGAAAAAACTATATGCCAAACCATCCAAATGTTTCTTTGGGGTGAAGGAGCTAGAGTATTTGGGTCATATTGTATCTCATGAAGGTGTCAAGGTAGACCCTAA
This sequence comes from Picea sitchensis, assembly GCA_010110895.2. NCBI lineage: Eukaryota > Viridiplantae > Streptophyta > Pinopsida > Pinales > Pinaceae > Picea > Picea sitchensis. The sequence goes on from SNQJ01S0041943.1 coordinate 102,319, forward strand.
CAAGATTAAGGCCATGATGGATTGGCCGATTCCCAAAACATTGAAGAATCTTAGAGGATTTTTGGGTTTGACAGGTTACTACCGCAAGTTTGTTCGGAACTATGGGAGAATAGAAACACCTTTAATGAAACTAACGAGAATAGAAACACCTTGAGACAGAGAGACCCTGATAAATAAATGGGATGCCTGATAGACTGAGAATAGTGAAGGAGTGCATTCCTTGGTTTGGGCAGTCATGATGTCCACAGGGATGATTTTAGGGGATAAATTTCTCTCATGGGCTAATTTTCCATGGTTTTTCCAAAAAAGAGATTCACTATTTAAAAAATGATTCGCCCAAATTCTATAGGATAAAATCATTTTACCTTAAAAATCGCCAAAATTTTATAAAAACGATATAAAATCCTTAGAAATTTATATATTTTTACAAAAATATTGCCAAACATTTATACTTGGCATATGAAGGATTAGTAATATTCGCCAAGGTTTCAACATTTTAAAATAAATTTCCATCCTTAAAATCATCCTTGCATGAGGAAGAGAGATGGAGGAATTTGGAATAGTTGTAGGAGAGTACCAATGGTTTGTGACATATTGAGTTGTGAGGGGATTGTGAGAGGCACCCTTATTTTTTGGATTCCTATCCCTAGCTCAAGGGTGACTTGTTGTTGAGATATGGAATAACAAGTCTATAGTTGGGTGGAATGTCCTTCCCAAGCAGTTGGTTGCACAAAATTTCATTTAAAGATAAGTTTTTATCTATTATCTGAGTTTTCTTATGACCCTCATGGATGTGAATTTTACTCTGTGAATGAGAATAGTTTTATGTGTTGTTATAGATGATTTATTGATTGAATACATGGTCCTTTATAATGTTGTAGATGCATTAAATTATGGGCATCATAATCTAGTTAAATATGTGCATAATTTGTAGTTGGTAAGCTATAGGAAATGAATTAAATATATATATATTTTTATGTGTTTTATGTGTGGTAATGTTCCTTAGTTAATCTGAGGGATGTTACCCCCTATATTAACTGAGGAACATTAATACACAGAAAACATACAAAAATGAAATTTTCTTTGTAATTCATTTCCTGTAGCTTACCAACTACAAATTATGTATAGATTTAACTAATTATGATGCCCAAAGTTTAATGCATCTACAACATTCTAAATGAACATGTATGGAGTTAATAAATCATATATAACAACAAATAAAACCATTATCATTCACATAGTAAAATGCACAGTCATGAGACTCATAAGAAAACTCAGATAATAGGTAAACACTTATCTTTAAATGAAAGTCTATGCAACCATCTT